>CM061920.1:224289714-224362690 GCA_031002005.1 Vandiemenella viatica | reverse complement strand
ATATATATATATATAAAAAACTTTGTTTACAGTAAAATACCACACTGTACGTTTTTTCGCTACTTCTTCCACAACAGGCAATGCTATGCTAGTAAACTGAATAAACGATGATTAATGCAAAGTTGCTGTGAGAAAATCAACGTCGCTTCTCTGCTTAGCATTACAGCGTTTTTTTTTTTTTTTTTTTTTTTTTTTTTTTTTTTAAAAAATTCTGTCCTCCATTTTTGTACTATTTACAATTACTTCAACAATTCCCGTTAAAAATGATGGAAATTTTTATTTATAGGAATATTCTAAGAAAAGCATGATCTCGAATCTAATAATGGTTATGTATTTGTTTGATTTATTTAGTAATTTCTTACGTCTCATGTAATATTTCTCTGAGTTTTTAATAAACTTTATTGTCAAAAAATTGTTAGGCTATGTTGTGACCTGGTTCTGGTAACTGCCACAGAGAAGAGATCGTAAACATCAGATGCTATTATCCTACATATGTATTGAAATGTAGCAAATAAACATGTAAATTTAAATCAACGCCACATATATCTTTATTTCTTTTTTTTTTTAACTGCCTGACGTCTCTTAACAGCAAGGTCTTTAGAGACGGGAAAGGATGGAGGGCAAAGAATGGGAAGGAATTCGGCCATGCCCTTTTGAAGGAAGCATCCCGGCATTTGCATGGAGTGATTTGGGAAACCATGTAAAACCCAAATCTGGATTCCTGGACGGGGATTCGAACCACCATCCTCCCGAATGCGAGGCCAAAACGCTTACCGTTACACAACCTTGCTCGGCCCACATATATCACTGTCTCGCATTGTAATTTTTTGATCTCTACCTTTCGTATCTTTGTGCATAACTTCCACAACAGATAATTGTCTTTTACCTGTCATCGCAGTTACACTTTCTTTTAAGAATACAAGTGAAATTTAATTTATTTTAAATTTACTGGTTAGCCCAGTAGCAGCCAATGTAACAAACGCTTCGAACGTCATCGAGACTCACCCATACCGAGCATGGTGAGTGAGCGTTAACGCTCTGGCCTCGCATTCGGGAGGTGGTTAATTCGAATCCATTTCCGGCCTTCCAGATTTTTTATGGTTTCCCCAAACCACTCCAGATGAAAGCCGCGATGGTTCCTTCTAAAATCCATATCTTAATTCCTTCCCATTCCAGCTTCCAGCCTGTAATGATATCAACGTCGATGAGGCGTAAACACATAAGAAAAGATTGGCCTCAGGTTGCAGGGATATTCAGCATGCGTTCTGTATCCTTGTTCAACGCATTTTATTAAGAGTAGATGACCCGTGCGAAAATTTCGAGAATCAAATACGATTTGAAAAAATTAACGGAATCTGGAGGAGAGGCTGGAGGTCATCCCATCCCTCTTTTCTCCGCTGTGGTGACAGCGTGGCGGGCCATACTAACGGCTCTTCCTGGGACGATACCTGGCCCCAAGCTACACGCTGAATTATCCGTTTTCTTACCACAGTTATACGCACCATATTCAATTATATTCGATGGTTGATGCATTGTTTCCTCAGACCTGAGCAACCTTGCATATTAGTTTAACAATTTGGCCCGCCCAAGATCTAAAGTACCAAACTAATTTCATCGAAAAAAACACAAAAACCAAATAAATAATCTGTATAATACATATAAATATAGTATGACGAAACGCGTCATATTACAAAGCACAAAGTTTATTGATATCTTTGTGATATGTGCTGATATTATCTAACTGCTAGGCTCTGAACTGTCTCATACGCGCGAACTTCATATTTATTTAAGCGTCAAATTCCGAAAAAAATCATTCATAATTTATAATCTTACCTATATGGAGACCTTACCTTTTAAATTTATACGTAATTTATCGATTTCGGTTAAGTATGAAGGAAGATAATGGCTTGAGACAAATAAACACCTTTCAGGAATAATATATATGTTGGATCCTGCGTATTATACACGACACAAGACGAAAACAACACGTAATTAAAATCACATATACCTGAGGGCGGTCTTGACTTTCCAAGTCATGACGACTTTCCCGAAGCATCCTGCTTTATCAGTTCCTTACATGAGTGAAGTTGAAAGAGTGGAGATGTGAAAATGATTTATCCTACGGCCATGTGGGCACTACCAACTGATGCGTGACGCAGAACAGCGGTGGTCAATTTGTTACCCTGCCCGCGGTAACGACGCGACCCGTTACCCGTGAAATAAATCCGCCCGAGGGACGGCAATCCAGAGCGGCTGCCGCGCGCGGACTTGCGGTTGACTTGGCACGGCCCGCGCTCTCACTACATGCACGCGCCCTGATATTGTTTTCCAATAAGCGGCAGCTGCCGCCGTGCCATCCGCTTAGCCGCCGACACAAAGGGTCCACTCACCGGCATCATGCTCGCAAATAAATAAATAAATAAAATAAGCGGCGCCCGCGCCGGGTTTCACTTTGGTGCGCTGACATGCGAGGGAGACCTGACAGACGAAAAAATACTGCTTTGTGCTCTTCCGAGAGGAGGAGAGGTGTGGGTCTGTTTGTCAGAAAATCTGCCTTCTGCCCCGTGAAATGTCGGCTAGGAGAAAAAAAGATACGGCTGGGGAAGCGAGAGAGTATTGGGTTATGTCGATCAGAGAAAGGAGAAAAGCAGACTGTAATATCGTTTCAGTGCTTCCCGTTCGGCAAGTTTGTTCGCCCTTTTCGGAGTTAGGCCGTTTTGTGTAATGGAGTTATGACGGACAGAAAGAACTTACCACGTTAAGGCATTAAAGTGTGTTTTCAAGTTCCTGATTTAAATTTTTTTAAAGGGGGAAGAAGATATTTCGTTATTCAAGGTGAAATTTCCCACTATTTTTTTTTTTTCACTTGAAAGCTAATGTTCTTGTTTAGAAGAGACGGGAGAGCAATATATCAAACTGGTATATGTAGCTTAGTTTTCTGCCGTAACTATTATGATCGGACGCTTTATCATTTCAGGATATTTTATACTCCTACAAAATTTCCTATGAAAGAATATAAAACTGATTTTTACTTGAGACCAAAAGATTAGCTTATAAGCACAGTATGTTCTAATAGTGAATTAATTTTCAAACTTATGTATCTTCTCTTGATACATGTTTTGTCAAAATATTTCAGTTGTTGTGCAAATGCTTATTCGCGTGATGTGAGTGGCAGAATAACAACACGTAACCTATGATTAGATGTATGCTGGATTAAAATGTTTGTAGGCTGTGGAATTTGTATAGTGAAATGAATAAAGTAAGTCAGTATTTAACTAACTTTATTGTGACTAGTAACCTTGAAGTAGATCGTGTAGTATTTAAGGGGTTTCCAATTAGAATGTTCCACTAACGGAGCGGTCGGGTGGAAGGTAGCCAATTTATCAAGAAAAAAATAACACTAATATTAAAGAAATCGTTATTCAGTTTAATACGGTTTGGTAAAAATCATTATTCACTCTGACACATCAACAATCACATCGTAAACCGCCACGAAACCTGCAGTAATCAAACAGTTTCAATGTTTAAGTACAACAGTTCGTACGGAATCATCCTGCCAATTCAATGGTTATGGACATATAATTGTGTAATAGTGTCTGAAAGTCACAGCTGAGCTCCGAGTTCGAAACCAGATTAAATAGTTTAGTTACAGGTTTTTTTTATCTGTGTTTCATTAGCAGCGAAGATAGTTAGTTGTGCAGGTCTAGATATCCAGATTAAGTGTCTAAATAGTCACTTCGAACAGAGTGAGAAAATACTGAAATATCCATAACTGTTCATCCGTCGCAAGTGGGTAGTGGATATTAATTACTTAGGTTGATCTGGCAGAACGGGGTTATGTTTCTCCAAATGGTGATTAATACAAATAGGTAGTACGATTAATAAATTCATTTTCACTTGCACTGCGAGGAATTGAAAGTTATTTAAATTTATATTAAATCTGTTTAAATTTGTTTCACCATCAAGATATAAAAAACCGGTTAGTATCAGCTATAAATCGCATTCTGCAATGATAGTGAGTCAAAAGTTATAAAAATTTATTTTCTGATGTCCGGTTATAATTCGATAGGTTCATGTCTGTGAAACTCATCTCATTGACGTTACTGGATGGATGCTACGTGAGAACCCTGGAGTAACTCAGCACACAACAACACGTGTTTATTTGTACAACAAATCTGGTTCACGAAAGATTATGAATTTGAAATTATCAAGACCGCATTGGCTGATTATAGCCGTTTATTAGTAAACGTAAAGCACACCTAATCGGAATTGGTGATGGATAATAGTTTACAACTGGTATCTGTGTTTTCATGTCGTAAGTCGCCTTGAAACTCAGCGGCGTGCTGGAAGTCTGTCCATGTAGTTTTGTTCAGATGGATAGCCTCGCCGAAAAGTACAAGTCTTGGTGAGCGATCCCTGTAGCAGTCAAACATACTCGGCCCCGCGATTGTAGTTATGGCCTATTGCTGGAGTGGAAAGATCAGCTGCAATGGTGTTATGAGATCGATCAAGAAACGAGACGAGAGTACGGTGCGATACGACGGATGTTATTTATTTCTCAGACGCGTTGTGCCCTTGTGGTGAGGAGCATCACTAGTGGAGGTATGGCGATAATCTTAACATGACAGTCTGGAATAGCACTTTACTGTAAACATGCTGTGCGAAGCATACATATGAAGCAATAAAGTAAAGGCTCGTATGTTGTAATCGAAGATATTGCCAAGTCTGTAAAAGTGTTAAACAGTGACACATGTATAAAAGTCATTTAAAAAAAAAAATAAAGGTGAATAATACGCTAATTCAATTGAATTTTGTTTTATTTTTGTGTCATACGCGTTTCGCTTTATGTACAGAGCATCATCAGTGACATCTGTTTGGTATTTATACATTTAGTTAGTTACATTTGGTTTAAAAAACAATATAAAGTTCAGGTGAAATTAAATTTACTTACATGTTACTATTTTACTTTTTTCTCACGATCAGGGTTAGCTTCTCAGTGTAGGTTTTGTAGAATCTTCTGAAGGTATAAAGCACTACACTGCACCGACCAAATTTCACATAATCACTATTATTTACTGTCACTATCGTTTTCAAAACATGAGAGAGTAAACACCAAGCCATGTTTTTCATAAGTCCATAGAGTGTGTGTTTGTTTATGTTTCAGGTTTCATTGTGATTAGGGTTCCTTGGTTTTTTATAGTCTACTTTGTGTTATCTTTGATGGTAGGCGGGGATTTGAAATGGTTGTCTTTTTGTGAATATTTATTTATTTTTTAATATGCCATATAGTGTTTGATTAGTCAAGTTCGTATAATCATTTATGATCTGCTTTCCTTCAACTAGTGCTTTCTGGATTTAATAATTTTCTGTAAATGTTAATGTCTGTGGTTTACTATTGTTTATGGTGAGTATTTGCATGTCAGTGTGAATGTCTGTTGGTTGGCGATTGTGTTCTAGAAGGTGTTCTGCAAATGTGGAGTGGTTAGTGTATTTCAGTGTTTTTTGTATCTTGATTCGAATTGTCTGCATGTCTGACCGATGTATTGAACTTCACAGTTTTGACATGTGAGTCTGTATATGCCTGAATTATAGTATTTGTTTTTGTTTGTGATGTTTTTATCTATGGAGTTATTGGTTCTGAATGCGATGTTTAGTCTTTGTTTTTTTTAGAATATTTGCTATTTTATGTGTATTTTTATTGATATAGGAGGTCATAACATGCCATTTTTCTTTTTTTTACTTGTGTGGATGGTTTGTTTTCTGATGCTGAGTTCGTATTGGTGTTTGTATTTGCCTGTAGCAGTGTTGGAATGGTGTTTTGTGTTGTCTTTAGTATTTGTTTTTTGATGTTGTTGTTTATTTGGTAAAGAAACCAAGGAACCCTAATCACAATGAAACCTGAAACATAAACAAACACACACTCTATGGACTTATGAAAAACATAGTGTGGTGTTCAGTCTCTCATGTTTTGAAAACGATAGTGACAGTAAATAATAGCGATTGTGTGAAATTTGGTCAGTGCAGTGTAGTGCTTTATACCTCTAGAAGATTCTACAAAACCTACACTGAGAAGCTAACCCCGATCATGAAAAAAGGTAAAAAAGTAACATGTAAGTAAATTTAATTTCACCTGAACTTTATATTGTTTTCTAAACCAAATGTAACTAACTAAATGTATAAATACCAAACAGATGTCACTGATGATGCTCTGTACATAGAGCAAAACGCGTATGACACAAAAATAAAACAAAATTCAATTGCATTGGCGTATTATTCAACTTTATTAAAAAAAAGAAAAATTGATTAACTCGCAATTGAGTAAATGGCCCACAATATCCAGTTATTACATGTATAAAAGGTTTTGCAAAAGACCGCCTTGTGAAGATTATCCCCATACCTCCAGTCATAATGCCCCACACCACAAGGGCGAAATGCGTCTGAGGAATAAAATAACATTAAAAACAACAGTCGTTTGTAGAGGGCATTTTATTAATAAAAATATGTGTCCTATTTTGGTTCTCTCCCTAACGTATCGCACCGTACGCTCGTCTGGTTTCTTGATCGATCTCTTTTTTTTTTTTTTTTTTTTTTTTTTTTTTTTTTTTTTTTTTTTTAAACAGTTTAACGTCCCTTTTTAACAACGTGGTCTTTAGAGACGGGAAAGGATGGGGGCAAGGAATGGGAAGGAATTCGGCCATGGCCTTTTGAAGGAAGCATCCCGGCATTCACTTGGAGTGATTTGGGGAAACCATGGAAAACCCAAATCTGGATGCCCGGACGGGGATTCGAACCGACGTCCTCCCGAATGCGAGGCCAGAACGCTATCCGTTACACCACGACGCTCGGTTTGATCGATCTCAAAGCACCGTTGGCGCTGATTTTTCTACCGAAGCAATGCAGCGTATTAATTGAAGGTGTGTGTCGCTGCGAGAATACATTAGGTCGTGGATTTAGCTCCTCCCGTTGACATAATAAGGTCGATGGAGTGGAGAAGAGGTCCTCCGATGAGAATGTCGATCTCTTCGCCAACAAATCGGCAGACACAAATGTATATTCCGATTTTTCTTCAAATGAAAGCAGGTATGTGGAATTACAGCCGTGAGGCAGGTTACAGTTTCTGTTTATGGGCCATAGTAGCGCCTCCCGACAGTGGCCGGTATACCAATAGCACCATTACCTTGATTAAATGGTGGCCCGCCTCACAATGGAAGTAGCAGGCTTTACTACTAGAAAATGTAGCTGTCTGGTCAGGAACAGCTGGATTTCGGTAAAGTTGTTAAATTTATACTTGTATCTCCGGCACTCACCTTTCGGTGAGTCTCTCCTGACAATGAAAACGGTCACGGGGCTTCTAGCAGTTGTCACCATCAATTGTTAGTGGGGAGATTGTTCCATTTCGTTACGCCGACCCATAAAAAAAACTCTTTATTGCTCACTACTTTACATACAGAACAGTATAAGACACATGGGAGTAGCAACTTATGTTTCATCATCACTGGTCCACTTCGCCTTCGGCGGACAGACTCAAAGCATGTTCGGATTTACAAAGATACAATGATAAACAGAATATGCGGCTATTCTCATATGTACGTATTAAAAAAAAAAAAAATATAATAATAATTGAGATTTTTACAAAACACATAGGAAAAAATAAATATTCTTCACATCGATGACTAAATGTGATTTGTGTCATTGTATACTAAAATGTATCTCCTCTTTATCTATTTCTGTACCAAGAGCGAATACGTTATATATGTCAAATAAAAAATTATAGATGTTAAGAATTACAATTTCCAACAGAACTTAGTTTTACATATAGATAAACTTTACATGAAATTTTAATTTTGTTATTTCCATTACAGAGCGACGAAATTAAGAACCACTAGAATTGATTTGGTCTCAAACCATTTCCAATTGTTTTCGGTTTGTCTAGACCTCTTCTTTTGTAGCAATCTAAGTTTTGACTCAGTACAATAGCTCTCCATATAATGCCGTAGGATCAACTATTGTCTTCATAATACATACCGTTACAAATTAATCTGTGAAAGATAATTGATCAAGAATAGTTTTATATCGGACATGTTTTCTAATGTGTGCTAAACACAATACACAGCTCCAGTAACTGATTAAAATAACTGAGACCATTACCCTTTCACCAGCCCGCTAGCTTTCATCACATGCCTCACGTACAACAGCTCACAGATCCATTCTCTAGCGTCTCTCTCACACTAACACTCTTCACAAAGCTTGTAAGCGTGAGAGGAAGACTTCTCCTTCCATCTCGTAATTATAAAATCCATTGGATGGCATTATTCCATCGAAATTGACTCTGTTTCCCTTGGCGCACTAGGCTCAGGCAGTATCCATCTTGCACAGACAAATCTACACATAGGCGGCCATATGAGAAGACCAACAAATGAGGGAAAGCCAGCTGTAGTAGAAAAAAGTACATTAGTCAGAAAACTAAGTATATGATTACTGTTTTGGAGTTAATAAACCCTTTGCAATACAGCTATAAAGATTTAACAAATAAATATACAAATACAAGTTTGAATATTTACGCCGACGTCTGTGGAATTCTATACATGACCATCAATGTTAAGATTACAGAAAATGTGGCTCTACTGTCATCATAACATTTAATGCCAAATACACGCTAAAGATGTAAGATAAATAATTAGAAGCTCGCAAAGAAAATATAAGGTAATGTGCGTAGATGTGCGTAGAAAGTGCAGAAAATGGATAAAACTATTAAGTTACAGGGCTTTTAAGTGAACAGAAAATATGCAATAATAATATTACTAACACAAATTTCGTTCTTGTTATTAATTAAAACTTTTAACTACGAAATTTTGAAATGGAAATGACAGAAGATAATAACGTACTGTTTATTGTAGTGAAAGGAAGATGACCAAGTAATTCACAGTGCCATTTACATTTTCTTTGTGTCTTGAGAATTTATTTTCAAATTTGGTAATTGAGGCCGTAAATTATGAGTGTGCACCTCGCACTATAAGTAAGGTTGCTTCTTGGTGTTAAATTACCACTTCATTATTACTAGTCATTAATATTTTCGATTCTGAGACTTAGATTACATACTGTTCTACATTTTAGAGATTGCTCTCAGAGGGATACACAACAAACAAATTTAAAAAGAACAGCCAGAACTGAATACTGACAGCCAACTTGAGGATTTATTACAGACGTTGCTGTTGCGTTAGATGGCATCAGCCGGTTTCGCTGACAACCCATCTGTGAACGCGTTTCTGACACCCACGCCATCTCTACGCTGTCTGAGCCTGCAGCTGACACTGGCGAAAAGAAAGCGTCACTCTGCCAGACACTGGAGGTGCTTCTCGCTCTGCCCACCGCCCCATCTCCGCCCATTGTTGTCTCTGCCGTGGCGACAACAGCGACAAAAGAGAACGCCGTCACGCCAGATACACATTCGCAGTATCATCTTCGCGATCATCGTGAAGGTCGTGGCGTTAGCACGGTACCAGCCGGAGGGTTGGAATAACATGGAGAATAATGACATACAACCAACGAGATATGTGATGTAAGATTTCAACTCAAACATACTTTAATATACCAATTATTCTATGTTGTAATATAAATGTCTAAAATTAGAGTTGAATCTGTACTCGTCTTATTTCTTCCATACAGGGTGATTCAAGAGGAGTTATAAACACTGAAAGAGGTGGTGGTATGAACAATATTAAGAAACCTCATAGATTTTTGAGTGTGGGGATAGTAGAAAAACGAAGTGTACAAAGAAAAAGTAAACTAAAGACACGAATTAGACGTACTCGCTCGCATTGTAAACACCTCTACCCTCATGAAAGTACACCAACACTTACTCAGAAGAGCTACACATACTGTTGCGGAGGGAGCTGCAAAGTTTATTGAAGTCGATTGTGGGATTTTTGAACATTTAATTTAACCTTTTGTAAAATATGCGTGTGTTTTTGCAAGAATAAAGTACTCAATAAGTTATACGTGTGCTCTTGATCATTTAATGAGGTTTATTTTATCAATAACAATCCAGCACCAATATCTGCAAAACGAATGGATAGCGGACACAGTTTCATATAGCTTATTTTTACTCAATATTGTTCATACTACCCCCTCCTTCAATATTTATCATTGCTCCTGAATCACCTGTAGATATACTTTCCATTATCTGTCAAAACAAATTTTTTGTGCATTAATTACTTTTTTGTTTCACCGTAAATCATGCCTCAACAACAAACGATGTTTAAGCAACTTTTTTGTGTTAGCGATGCCCATTTTCTCACATACTTAGAAAATTAGTATAAACTGTAAGTAACTATGATTCAAGTCAGACCAATAAATCTAATGTCATCTAAGCCTCTTAAAGTACCTGATCTTATTTGCTACAGATATGAATTTCACCAGTTCTCTCAAGGTAAGGTTGTGAGTTAAACGCTTTACTATTAACCACAGCCGGCAAGCTTTCTACGTATTTACGTTAAATACGAATTTTTCTGTAGGTTGCTGTAACAAACAAAATTTCAATTTGTCTGTCTGTTTGTCCTGATACCTCATTTCAATAGAACAAAATGTTTTAATATATATATATATATATATATATATATATATATACTTACGGAAAAGCAAAAATAGCTAGAAGCCGCTGATGGACGAAGTTACTATGAATCTCTTAAGGTAGAGAGATACCACGGTACATATTCGTGAATGCTAAGAACAGGGTAACGTGACTAGTGCTGTTACACAGTGTTGCTTGTGCACATTGTCTATTCAGAGAGAACTTCCAAGTTTCATTACACCACAAATGTCATATTTTCTATGTTGTTTTCATGGTTACATTTGAGAATCGCAGAACAAATTAATAAATATCCAATTATCTTTAGCAATGAACACGATTATTGCTGAATGCATGTTATCACACACTATCCCAGGCACCATTAGTTACATCTTGGTAGTCCGCATTGAATCCTCAATTATAAACAATTAAATCTCAATAAACATTTTTTATAAGTCGCTTAAGTGAACGAATAATTTTTATGAGTGGAGTAAATTATTAGAGAATAGGAACAATTATTATGAGTAGATTTCCGCTGTGTACAGTATTTATCTGGATAAACATGGTTTTCTACTATGTTCAAGTGAGCCTAGGATAGCGAGAAACCGTTAGTCTCTCGCGATACACAAAGGAAGGGAAGGTCCTGAGGAGAAGACCCATAGGTTAGGCCAACTCACTCGTCTAGGTGAAGCGATTTTTTTTTTTTTTTTTTTTTTTTTTTTTACTGCTTTACGTCTCTCAACAGCGAGGTCTTTAGAGACGGGAAAGGATGGGGGCAAGGAATTGGAAGGAATTCAGCCTAGGCCTATTTAAGGAAGCATCCCGGCATTTGCCTGGAGTAATTTGGGAAACCATGGAAAACCCAAATCTGGATGCCCGGACGGGGATTCGAACAGCCATCCTCCCGAATGCGAGGCGAGAACGCTATCCGTTAAACCACTAGGTGACGCGAGGACGCTTCGCTCAAGAGCACACGATTCTCGCTTTGGAAAGTCTAAAATCCACTCCCTATTACGAAGATACCCGATAAGAGTTAAATTCTGAAAATTAAAGCTATTGGTGACACACAGTTTCAAACTAACAATTTCGAAGGCGATGCGGGGAGCTGCCATGATAATTCATTCGATTTAGAGCCAGCAAAGGAGTGACTTGAGTAAGTCGGCTGTATCATTCTTATGCTGGAACGTAGAACAGAATAGTCAGCTGAGTAGAGTAGGAGCGAGGAGAATTGTTCCATGTGTGACCATTCTTGGAATTAGACTTCTACAATCGTTTCTTCTGCTCATTAAACAAGATACCATGAAGTGTCGAAGTGACATCATATACGACACACACGGTGCTAAAAATAATTTCCCCCAGGTTGTCAATTCTCATCGACTTAATATCTAATATATATAAATGAATGTTTGTTTGCTTGTTGGTTCGTTCGTCTTATGTTAGTTCCAATACCATTCATGCGATTGCGATGAAACTTTGGTGAGTTGTTTGGTAGAGGTATTGTTCACAATTTATGTATCCATTCTCTGAATACATTCTTACAGACATCAGATACATCTTTATATACTAAAATCGCTTTGATTTGTTTAAATAAAGACTATGTACGATAGGTTTGCTGCAACCTGATTTAAGAAAGGAACTAAAAATTTGAACGTTTTTCAGAAAACTCTGGTAATGAAATAAGTGCTGAGATGTCTGAAATGTTAATTTAAAACGAAAATAATGGAAATATGGAGAGGTATCATCTTATCTCATGTGAGAAGCAGCGTGACGTGAGAACAATAGTCCATCTTCCGACATTAAACGCCGCTGTGAACCTAGTAAACAATAGTTACTTACCTAGTAATGATGTCAAAGTGTTAAATAACAATTAAAGGATCATAAAAGTAAACAAGTTACTTAATAACGAAGGTTACTTCAAATCTATGTTGGATAACTTATAGAGATTTGTTATGAAAGGATACTGCTTTCGTCCCTACTGACAATCTGGTAATGATTTAAAGCAATTTCCGATTTCAAACAGATATTAGTAGGACTTCACTGTCATCGCTATCTGTGTGTAACATATTTTAGGGTCCTAACTTGTAAGTGAGAACTAATGTTCACGGGGCAGCCTGAAATAAAGGTATGGAAAAAACCTAAGAAATGAAAGAGCACTTGAGGAAAGGCTGCTACATTTTCATAACAACACTTGCTGAATCATGGCATCTAGCAAACATAAGTACCCTCGTAAAAGATAATAATATTTAATTAAATTGCGACGGAGCGCACGCTCCGATGGCAATTTCCCTAGACACCCATCTTCCCTCTTTCCTGCTCCCACCTACATTTGCCCTCTTCAAATTTCAGCTTTAAATTCTTTAAATCTTTTTGGTAAATTAATCATCATTTCTCTTGGTAACTTATTCCAATTCCTAAAACCCTTACCCCAAATTGAGTATCTTCCTACACCCTTGTGTCTTTAATCGAGTGCCAGCTTGTGGTCAAGGTCATCTTTTCCCTTCCATGCATTACTTTTCATTCTTACACCAATATCTTTCCATGCCTCATCACCAACATACGCCTTGTACGCTCCTATGATCATCTTCATCCTCCTCCTGTCTTCCAATGAATCCCATTCCAGATCTTTTGTCATATCTGTTACTGATTGCATTCTGCGATAATTTCCAGAAACAAATCTAGCATGCCTTTTTTGCACCCTCTCCAAATCCTCTACGTGACACGCAAAATGTGGGTCCCGTACTACACTACCATGCTCAATTAGGAGAGAACAGATGTAATAAAGGAAATTTAGAACGTTTACAAACACGAATGTAAAATCATGCACGTTTAAAAGCCCATAAACATTCTTCAAAATACTGAGAGCTGGTACAAACGACTGCACAGAAAGCAGGTAACAAGCGAGCCCATTTGTTGAAGAGGCTGTTCTGTAATCTCTCTCTGTTTACGTCATTTCCGCTTTTCCGATTATTTTCCATACAACTGCATTAACTCCTTTGTTTCACGAAACCTGCAGTTGGCAGTGATATCGATTGCCTAACATTAAGTAACTGATAATTATTTTGTTGCCCTCATTTCTGAGCCTTTACAGTGAGATACGATTATCTGAGCACTACAAAAATCTTGGTTTCAGCCCATTCGCTGTTGTAAACACCTACCTAAGTGGCGCTGTAGAGTTTGAGCCACTATAGTGGATATCGAGCGTGGTAGGTGAGTAGTTAACGTTCTGGCCTCGTATTCGGGAGGACGGCGGTTCGAATCCCCTTTCGGGCATCCAGATTTGGGTTTTCCACGGTTTCCCCAAATCACTCCAGGCAGATGGCGAGATGCTTCATTCAAAAGGCCGTAGTCGAATTCCTCCCCGTTCTCGTAGCTAGTCCCATCACGCCTCTAATGACCTCGACGTCGACGAGACATAAAGCCATAAGTAAAAAAGTAGAGCGGATAGTGCCTACGACAGGTAGGAAATTAAGGGTTCGTGTCTTCGGCATCCGAAACAAACGTATGATAAAATTAAGGCACTATCAGGCTGAAATAGAAGACCCACGTTGATACAAATCAGAATTGTGTACGCCGACATTCTGCTTGCAATTTTTATATGAACAGTAGTTATTTCGTTCTATACGGAGATAATTTTCTATTTTACCCACAAAATCAACTCCATTCGGAAACACAGTGACTTAAATGTACGTTTTTTCGGTACATGATATACAAGCGGATGATGACATCTAATCGTATGACAGGGAAGAAATCTCGGCAGTAAATAGCAATCCTGAAGAACGATATTGGAATGATGTTTCCCGCTATGAACATTAACCTGTGACAGGAAGATCTTCCTTGCAGCATGTGACTTGTAAGGTTACTTAGGCTTGTTTTATGGCTTTATTATGAGAGTTTTTAGTCATTTTTGGTGTATTTAATGCGTGGCGCAATGTTTGTAATTGTCCTTAGGGGAAATTATTGATACAGAGGGCTTTAGAGAAAGAACCGCCAGCTGTGTATACATCATTGAGATCCACCGGATCGAGAAATATGAGAAAGTGCATAAACAGGAGCAGAATGGAGCTTGTATCGTAGCTCCAGATATTTGAGATGGAGTCACCTAAATCTTTACTGACAGTGAACATCGACCTGCTTGGTAGCTTAATTCGTTCGTCCTTTTATTTGCGGTGTAAGTGTTGATTCACTAAAAGGGTAGTGAGCCATAGAAAGAAGAGTTTCGGTCGAGTGTGGTTCAGTTTTTTTCATAACATCTTTTATAGTTCTTGAGGGCTCAGAATATTGTCAGAAATTCTGTATTAGTTTCTGTATCTGAAAGTACGGCGGCTTGTAATGAGCAGTTGAGGACCATTTAACTTCAATATTATTTAGACGCGATTCAACAACACCATATTTCAGATTTAAATTGTTCGACCTACTGAAGAAAGGTTGGTTTCCTTGAGGAACAAATGTGAATAATGATTTCTGGCTCACGTTTAATTAAAAAATTTACATTGTGGGTTATCGCTCAATGAATCATCATTGTTTCATTCAGATGAGTGAAAATAGAAGTACCAACTTTATGTGAAACATAACTACAAGAAGCAAGATTAAATAAATTGTTGAAATAACTCTCAATGTTGGGTAACTCGTACGCAACTTTTCAAGGAGACAAAATTAGGGTTCTATTCAAGGTGAATATTTTATCGGGAATTGTTTCTTAATGTTTACTTAACTTGTAGAAAAGTATTCCAAACAGTAACTAACAGAATTTTTTTTATATGTGTGCGATTATAATTGTGTGTGGTGGGGTTTTATTTTTTTAAATAAAGGATGAGAGCTTAGACTATCATGAAAAATTTATCTAATTTATTTCAGTAGTTTGGAAAATTCATCCTGTTCATTTTCTGATTTGTATTAAGTTTCATGAAACTGAAGTTGCCTAAGTCTGTACTGAATGCAGCTGCCGACCATATAACATTCATGACTCCTTAATTACACAACGAACTATACGAAGTTAGGTTCATCTTGCAGAATTACAAAGGGGAACAGTATTACTGGCAGGTAAAAATGGTCGTTACTACTATAAGTGCAGAAAACTGCTGGTAATCAAAAGTCCTTTCATTTTATTACAAACGATCTAAGTTTAAAGTCTGTTAATAGTTTGGATCGCAGATACCGGATTAGCTTTATATATCATGTTCAGCAGCTACAATATACACTTTCGATGCGACGAATTCGTCTGCCAACAGTTATCAAAACTAACTTTTTCAATTGCTTACGTACTCATCCTGCTTTCAAATCAAACAGTAACGTAGAATTTCATTTTTATGTAGAATAAATTAAAGCAATTTACAGTAACATATCCTAGTTGTCATAGAAGAACCACATATATGATTAATATTGGATGGAAGTTTTTTACTCAGCCATGCCACAATGGCTCTGCGGATCTGGATTAAATCTGGCCCGAAATTACAATATAATATGGATTAGCATATAGGATGCTTTTTATTCCAGAAAATACAAAAGATGCGGAATGCGCGGCAAATCAAAACTCTGTGACCGAGTCACAAGATCACACGAATTTACTTTATTACGAAAAAAGACGCGAGCACACCAAAGAATCAAACAAAAGACCATATTAGTGTGGAATAAAAACACAACGAATAAATGAAATACACGAAGAATGAAATCAATTATTATGAATAGATGGTTCTAATACTTTCGTAGGAATTGAGAAATTAATGTTTAAGTTACTAAAAAGAATCGAACAATATGAGAAAAAAATAAACAAATGAAGAATAAACACAAATACTTAAATAGCAAAAGCCAATTAAACGGGCGTGAATTCAAAGTTCAACTCAGACATGAATAATTTTGGAGTGTATGCTACTACTACAAACACAATTTAACAAGCACATTATTGTTGTTGACGTTCAGTTTTCAAATAACGAATATTCGATTTGCATTTAAATTTGTTTGTCTCAGCAACACATACATTTACGTCACTTCAATTTATTTCTTCATGTTTCTGAACCATGGTACGCTAAAAAAGATTTGAAAGAAATTTGGTACGGAGTTAGTCTGGATTATCACCCAGCATACATTTCATCTAAAAAAATAAAAAATAAAAAATAAAATGCCTTTCCGAATCGAATAAGAATACGAAAACAACGAGCATATAAACAGAAGACGATCGATCTAATAGACTACATAAATCGGCAACGGGAACACAACGATCAAATGAAACACAAGAACAACTAAACCAACTAATTATTAGTTGTTCTCTAGTTACTACCGAATAATTAATTAAACCATTTCATGTATTAGTGGTCCACTCTTTTCCCGGCGAAGTGCAGTAACCCGGCTTGGCTGGCTTCAACAATGCGTCGGAAGTCTACTGAAGAATCATCTAGCAATGTTTCCTCTACAGCCTTCCAAAATTACGAAAAGGTTGCCATCATGACATAGTGCACGAATTGACGTTTCGATCATGCCCCATGTCAGGTCTTGAGATGTTGGCACCCATATGATTCGATGTTCAGAATGTTTACCAAACTAATAGTAAACGATTTTGACCCGGTCAACCGAGCATTGCAATCCTGGAAAAGTGTTTGGAAACATGAAGGCCATGAATGGCTGTAAATGGTTTCCAAGTAGCCGAACGTAACATTTCCAGTCAATGGTATATTCAGTTTGACCAGAGGTCGCAATCCATGCCGCGCAACACAGTCTACACAACCTTGGTTCGTGACCTCGTAGGATCTACGACACACACGAATTCTACCACCAGTTATTACCAACTGGAATCACAACTCATATCTTCATGCAACCTTTCTCCTGTCACCGAGGGTCAAATAAATATGTTCACGGGACGAGGACAGGCGTTGCAGGCGATGGCGTCATGTTAGCAGATACACTTGAGTCGGTCTTCTGCTGCCATGTCCCACGTTCGCGGCACTGTTCGCAGGAACAAGCCTGTCGTACGTTCCACACTGAGTGTTGCTCTTCTTTGACGCAATGTTGTCCGTATGTGAACACCGTCACATTGAGGCATACGTCGCAGATTTCGGTAATTAAGTAGACGTGGTTGATTTCTACATTGTCCATGGCGGGAGTTAATGCCGGAAATTACATAATCAGGGCACACTCCTGACGCTCTGGATGGAGAAATGTTAAATTCATGAATAATTTTTGAAATGAAATCCCAGATACGACTAGTGCCAAGTTAAAATTGTCATAATTCATGTCGTGTGCCATAATCGCGTCAGAAAACCTTTCACGCTTCTAAGTCGAGTATAAATGAAAACCTTGACACTGCACGGCACATTTATACGTCTCTTATGCGGTGTAAATGCAATGTGGATATTTGAATCTTCATATCCCAGTATTTTTGACACATCAGGAGATATATATATTATATATATATGTGTGTGTGTGTGTGTGTGTGTGTGTGTGTGTGTGTGTGCTTTGGTGTATTCTTTTAACAGACCAGATCATTAAAAAAAACGTAATTATTGTATCAGTTCTTGTTACTTTACATTCGAAGATCGCTTAATAATGTTTTTGAAAAAAATAAAGAAACGACTAATACGTAATAAAATATATTGAGTCAAAATACAAATTAAAAGTGGTGTTATGGTTACATTCGGCTACTCTTATTAATAATCCCAAATGCGAATTTATAATATGAAGTGCGGTACAAGTCTCTGGATTATTTCTGTGATCTAGCACCTTTAAGAAGTATGTAACAGTTCCGTAAAATGACAGCAACTGGAAGATAATTGATAAATAATGTCCTAGAATACAAACTACGTTAGGAGGGATAAAAGTAACAACTACGCCAGTGCACATACTGCTGACGACTGTACATGTTTTCAGATCCTCTATACAAGTTTTTCTCCCGAGATTTAGAATTCGGAACTAACCCACTTGTACACGACTCTTGTTAGCAGTGAAACTGTAGTTTTTTCTGTTTTTGTAGAAACTTCTCCCACTTTGCTGTGTTTAAAAAATAAACTTCAATATCATATTTTCGTTTTACACGAATGCCTTTAAGAGCGTATTAAAGCACTCTGAATACGAGTCTTCGCTCTGCAGAGTTTAATGTTTTTTTAATATGCAAACACCGTCACAGCATTATTCACTTATCCTTAATGGGCTCGCCTTGATAAAGCTTTAAATTTTTTTTAGAAATATTTCTTCCAGAGAAAAAAACCTGCTGCCAAGCTGGAGCCATCACTGCTATTTTTAAAATATAACATGGAAAAAGTTATTTGAATACTTTTAACTACCTAGAACTGTGGCAGGAATGTGGATATTGCATTTTTTAACGTATGTACAAAAAAAAATATTTCTGTGTGAATACATGAATAATTTTGTCTCTCATTTTTGAGTAACAAATGTATTTATTTCATTTGACAAAGAGATTAATGTCGAGAGGGATAATAGGGTTGTTATCATTACTTCTAAAGCACCCTTATAATCAGTTCTACCGTCCCTGTAGCGTCTATTACCATTATAAAACAAAACACTCACCGTTCTCTTCCTTGTACATGTATAATACTTTCCCTACTCTTCCAAACACATTATCATTCTGTGAAGAAAGTGTAAAGTGGTTCACGTGTAGTGAATGCTGATGTAGGTCACACAAAAGCCCTAGGGACCACTAGGTCAAATGCAAGGAACCCACCGCGCGTGCTGGGCGGGTGGTAACTCTCTGGTCTCTAATACCGGAGGACGCGGGTTCCAATTCCTGTCCGGCTATCCAGATTTAAGTTTTCCATGATTTCCCGAAATTACTGCAGGCGAATAGCGGGATGGTTCCTGCAAAACGCTATGGTTAAATTCATTCCAGTGTCTAGCCACCCATACTTTACCGCCTTTAATTACCTCGATGTCGAAATGGCATGAAGGCATTAAAAACAATCAAGAAACCCACTGTGCAAATGTTCGTCGGTTCGTCCAATCTTATTATTAATCCAGCTATGCTGACTTGTCTTCTGATTACAGTATCTAGTAATGCTTTAAGTTCCTATACTGAATATTGACACAGGTGTTGTTTTGTAGGTGATCGAAGCGGAAAAATAAACAGTTTTTCATCTGAAGAATTCCATTATGTTGTGACAGACATAATGCACAGTTCCAAAAATGAAGAAAATCCGTAATATTAAAATGTCTTGCACAACATTCCTCTAGCTTCTTAGTAGTGTGTCTTTCAGACGATATACTTTCTCAGTCACACAGGAACGTGTGTGTCAGACAGCAGACTTCTCACAACAGCACCGTACATTTTGTGCCACCATACTCCCCTTATTGGTGTCTGCAAGAAAGCGTTCCTGCTTTCCTTCCAAAT
Organism: Vandiemenella viatica; assembly: GCA_031002005.1. Classification (NCBI taxonomy): domain Eukaryota; kingdom Metazoa; phylum Arthropoda; class Insecta; order Orthoptera; family Morabidae; genus Vandiemenella; species Vandiemenella viatica. The sequence goes on along the minus strand of CM061920.1, from coordinate 224,342,792 downwards.
CCTACCTTCTATGTTCATTAATCGAGAGAGGTGACTCTGCTAAGATTGACTCAGAAGGCTAGCTAATTTGCAGTATGTACTATTCGCGTTCCCATCTCATCAGCCACTGCCCAAAAAGATATCTGAACTGCAAATCTCTGTACATATATATAAATTTAAAAATAATCCCTGTGGTCGTAATGACCTGGTGGCAGTGTTTCTATCGGCTGCGCAATCTGCTTCTATCGTAGCCGTCTTGGCTAACCAACAACTACCTTGGGACACCCAGATACTCAACGCGAGTCACAGGCATGTCTAGGCTGGGGTCCTTCACGCATTATTACCAGAGGGCTCAATAGTGAAGTTCGGAAGTTAAATCGAAAAGAGTTTCATTGGCCTCACAAAACGATTCTATGAAGGCCACCTAACCTAACACAGCAATCTTGTGGACGTACAAATCGACGTCGATTCCTAAACATGGAAATGTCCTTGTGTGCTTATTATACACAAAGTATGCCTTGCGGGATGTAACTGATAAGCTAATAACTTATGAAACATTTCACTCACTCTCGTGTTCAAAACAAAGTCATTTTTACCAACCCTTCCAAATGTTACGAAGGTTTATCGTACATATTCCTCCAGTATATGATGAAAAGAATTTATATAGGTCCAGTAAGTTCCCACTTTCAAATGGTAAACGGGAAGTAGATAAGGGATGCTAAATCACATGCTACCATCGTGTATTATGATTGTAACACAGATTTGTTTTGCGTCAGTAACCGCTTACTGATTGGGGAAAGAAGAACTGCAGTTTGGACGCGGTGCAAAGGCGAAGGCTATGAGAATTTCAGAATCTGCATCTATCATCGGATATTTTCTCTTTACTCAATCTAAGCGTGTTGGTTCTCCGCTTTGGCTTTCATCAAAGTATCCTGATGAAATCCACAGCAAGAAGGCTGAAACGTTAGATTTCAATAAATCGATGCGGCTCCACCCGGAGAACAAAAATAATACGTACAATTACCGGTAAAGTCTACGCAATCATCAGCACGGATCGTTTGCACATAGCTGACATTTAGTACCGGAGCTAAGCTAAAGTCTGATAATGTGAGAACAATGATAAGGAACATCTTTTTGATCATCGTGTATTGTCAACTTTTGGAAATCGCAGACTTGCGACCACAAAGTATAGGTGTCAACCATTTTTATACGCCTATAGCGTTTAAGTGTCTAGAGATTCTTACATTAATGTTTATGGAATTGGTCACTAACACATTTTTCATATTTATAATTGAGAAAATAAGTATTCGAGCAATAATGATGCTTTTTAGACAGTGGTGTAGCTAGGTCAACAAGGGCCCCGGTGCAAACAATTTATTTTGGGCCCTCAGGCCAGACGGGCGACCTTTTTTTGCTTTGTGTGCTGGTAGGGGCCCCCTGAACTGAGGATGAGGGCCCTTGAATTATTCTTTAGGGGGCCCCTGAGTAGTGGTTGGGGCCCCCCTGAGCACAGCGAGGGCCCTTAGTGAGGGGCTCTTGTACTCTCAGGGTCCCCTTAGACGACGGTAGAGCTAAAAAAAAAAAAAAAAAAAAGTCGCCAGTTTGCCGTGAAGGCTCGTGGGGCTCTCTAAACTGCGCTTGAGGGCCCCTAGAGGTGCGCTTTGGGGCCGCTTGAGGTATGCTTGGGGGCCCCCTGAGCGTGAGGGCCCCGGTGCACTGCACCGCCTAGCCCCATAGTAGCTACGCCCCTGTTTTTAGAGCGTTCCATAAACTTCCCTCTTGATCTAGTTGTTGGTCCCACCATTACTGATTCATAAACATAATCAAGCCATCTGGGTAGAATTGCCCATATAGGTGAAATGATGTGAAATCACATACGCACTGACAGAACGCACTATTATTTTCTTTCCAATGACAATGTTTTTTTTTTAATACTAAGTCACTAGATGCAGTTCATTACATCAACTCGTCAGTATATTGGGATGCCAGGCAGCATACCTCTCAATGAAGTCATTCCTATACAATTTTTCTAGCAGAGAGCTTGGTGGGTAGACGGTGTGCGATCAATGTGTTTAGATCATCTGCTTCTGAACCTAATAACTACAAGGTTTACTGAACTTAGTGCCAAATAGCGATAGTGATTTTAAAGAACTCTTGCCTTTAGGCTAACCATCCAGGTGGACACGGTGAGGGTTCTGATGAAGAAGAAAGTGTAACGATGGATACAATTCTAGCAAACTGCACAAATAGGTCAAATGAAGGAGTAGTGCCCCTTGAGCCACTGTTATCATTGGCTTAGCACGATTAGAACACGGAATAGGTGCTCGTTAACAAATTTGTTGTTAACGATTGAGGGAAAGTGAAGAACGTGTTTGTGCGATACAGTTTTGCTTAAGTTGCCGTGCGTAGTCAAGATACAGTATCAGCTTAAATCTATGAACGACATCTGTGCTGGAGATATAAAGAACTCGCTGTATCCCACGAGCATAACGAATAACCGAGTGTGGTGGGTGAGCCTTTAACGCTCTGGCCTCGCCTTTAGAAGGACGGCGGTTCGAGTCCCCGTCCGGGCATCCAGATTTAAGCTTTCCTAGGTTTCCCCAAAAGACTCCAGGCGAATGCAGGGATGCTTTCTTCCCGACCCTTGTTCCGAGTCCCATCCCACCTTTAATTAACTCGACGTCGATGAGGCGTAATACCACAAGTAAATAAAAGTAAAAAAAAAAAAAAGAAGATAAACTATACATTAAAAAACAGAACCAAGCCACTGAAAAAAACTTAAAAAGTTCGATGGGCATATAGCAGGAAATGTTTACTAAACTCAATAACGTATTGCGAGTATCTGTTACTCCTCGGTTAGTTTACTAAATTCCATGATAAAATATATTATTAACATAGGAAAAAAGACCATACGTCCTTCCCAATGCCAAACAGTATTTCCTTATTAAATTTTATCCAAATCGCTTTAACTGTGAAAACGTAAAAAACAGACACAGAGTTACATTCGCATTTTGTTTTACTTGTGGCTTTACGCTTTGTCAGACGTCGAGGTCATAAGAGGCGGAATGAGACTGGGGACAAGGAACGGGAAGGTGTTCGGCCATGGCTTTCTTATGGTAGGATACTGGAATTTGCCTGGAGTGATTTGGGGAAACCATGTAAATCCCAAATCTAGATGCCCAGACAGGGATTGGATCCGGGCTCCTCCCAAATGCGAGACCAGAGCGTTACCACTCACCAACCAAGCTCAGTTTACATTCGTAATTATAATATTAGAATATATATTTATTTTTTCGGTAGATAAATTTCGCCTAGCTATATCCGGTTGAAATATAAATTATTTTGATTTATAATATAAATTAATTCAACAGCTCATGTAGTATTTGAGACGTGTGAAAATATTACTTTTTCGGTCCATCTCACGCCAACATAATCTTCGTTTACTACTTCTCCATTTAGAGAAATACAGGGTGTCCAGAAAAGGACTCCCTGATTTCAAAATTAAATATCTCGAAAACAAAGATCGATAGAGGAATGCAGTAAACGGTATGTTTATTGTGACAGCTGTAAGAAGTGTATACAGCAGTGTGAAATAATAGTTACAAAAGCTGCTAACAGATGGCGCTGTACGCTCATATCAGCATACATAAGTGAAATAATCGTATGAAAACAATCTTTGCAAACAATCACATCACAATGTTTTCAAAATGTTCACCATTGGCACGTTTCAATGGTGGAACTGATCGCCCTGAGCTTCTGATTACTATTTAGGCATTACGTATGGCGATTACAGCGCCATCTGTTAGCAGCTTTTGTAACTATTATTTCCCACTGCTGTATACACTTTTTACAGCTGTCACAATAAACATACCGTTTACTGCATTCCTCTATCGATCTTTGTTTTCGAGATATTTAATTTTGGAATCAGGGAGTCCTTTTCTAGACACCCTGTATCTGACTTATAAATACTGAAAATGATAGAATTTATGTAACTGAAGTTTCTCTCTCTTAAAATAACACAGAAGATCCATATCAATTTTTGTCACTGTTTACGGTTGACAGATGTTAGCATCTCGCACGTTGATTAATAGTGCAGGATTCCCGGTAGGCTGTCACTACGTCATCAGTTAATCAATACGACCGCAGCTTATTCATGGAAATAGCAGGTTTCTCTCGGTTCTATTTTGGGAACAGCGAGTTCGTATTGATCCGAGGCGTAGGAGTACAACGGAAGAAACAACCAATTACCACCGCTTTTCACGTCACGCTGCATTGATTTAAGGTCAGGGCGGGGTGGAGGACCATTACGACCGCAAGCTCCACCGGCCACTCGACAGTGTTGAATGGACTGGTCTTTATCCACGGATTCGATTAAGTTATTTAAAAATAAAGGCTGTTCGGTAAAGGATACACAAAATTGAAACAGCCTACTAAATTTCGCGAGAGATCTAAAGCAAAAAATGTTTTTCGCAAAATACTAACGTACGTCATTATGAAACAGTTCTGAAACCAGCAATGATGTATGCAGCCGAAATCTTGATCCTGAATGCTGATTAAAAAAAACTCTCGGGAGATGTGAAAAAAAGCGAAATATTATTAGAGGAAATCAAGAATGGCGTTAATCCAAAGAGATCCAACAAAGAAGTCTACAGCAAAATAGAGAAAACCACCTACCGAAACAATCTCCAAAAGACAAGCACGATTGTATAGTCACCTCAAAAGAAATTGAGGAAAACAGATTGATTTAAAAAAAAAAAAAATATTTGATTCAAACTCAAAGCTGTAATGGTCTGGTTTGAAATTATTAAAGAAGATCTCCATTTGTTAAATTGCAAGGATCATTGAAATCTCAATCATGATTAAAATTTAGCGCCCCTTTTGATCCAGAAAAAAAATCTTTTTCCATCGTTCAGCTGTCCAGTTTATTGGAATGGAGAGGAAATGTACTGAAAAAGTAATAATACGTAATCTAAACGTCTTATGATACTTTCAGGGAATATAATAAATTACCATTTAATAGTATGCAATAGTTATACATATGTATATTTCAGGATTCTGTAGTAAGATTGTACTGGTACAAAAAATATGATACAGAGAAACTTTCAAGCGAAACATTCCCTCACTAGTCTAGACACGGTAAGGTGGACAGTGCAACGAGAGGACAGAACCTAACTACTGCGCTGTAAGTTTCCGATGAATCGGTCTTAATATAAGGTTTTTCTTCAGACTTCTTCAATGCAGCTACCCACCCAGCATGTTAAAAAATTTAGTAATATTTTGTTCATTAACAAAAAGGTGAAAGCCTCATTAAAAAGTGTAACGGACTCACCCCGATCTCACAGCTTTGATGTATTGTAAGTGCAAAGCTTGGTTTTGAAAATGAAGAGTAGTTCCTACAGTAATAGGAACAATCGTTAATCGACAAATATGAAAATAAATAGCCACCATAGGTATGCGAACTGCTCTGTTTTGTTTATTATGTCATGAGACTATTATATATCGTACAGAATATTATAGATCGAAGGGACATGTGATGAAAGACCATCAACTTATATTCCTGTAACAGGATCTGAAACAAAATTTAATTTTTGCTAAAGAATCAACAGTCCATAGATATTTATTTCTCATATAACATTTCGTTTTCTATATATAAAAATTATACTTTGATTATGGTTGATAGTTATGATAACGTAGAAGTTTTCTTACATATCTCAATATTTAACAGAAATGAATTTCCATATGCAAGCATTTTAAAAAGATCACGTAAAATATACATATGCTCTCCTTCTTGTACTGAAACTTTAAGGACTGTGTATTGAATCAGTGGAATCAAGCGGTCTCGTGGCTCAGTGGTTAAGGTGTTTGACTGGATACAGGAAGATCCCCGGTTCGAATCCCGGTCGCGGAGGGGATTTTCATAGACTTATCCCGACCTTCACCTCTGGCGTAGTTTGCTGTGCAATATGAAGTACCCCAGAACGCTTCCAAGGTTCGAATTCCACGTTAAACTGTAGGGCCCCTGTACCCGGCAGGGGCGAAGAAACCCTGTCACCAGGTCAATACGACCACACGGAATTTTTATTATTGTTATAATATCAACGGAATCAAAGGAACTGACTTTCTTACGTTAATATCACAATGTACTGTGCAGACTGGTTGTCTACAATCTTATATATATATATATATATATATATAGGGAAACACACGTCTCTCTCTCTCTCTCTATATATATATATATATATATAGACGTGTGTTTCCCTATATTTCACTTTTCAGCTGCCACTACCTATCACAGATCTCTGGTGTTAGTGTGTGGTAGTAGCAAGAGTTTCCTATAATACTCAACGTTGGCCTAAAACTGCTGAAAGCTAATGATGTGGGGGTGTGGGGGATATAGTGCTTAAAGTTGGCCGATGTGGGGCATTTTCATATTTCTACCATAGACTTGTGTGTCCCTTTACTTCTCTTTCCTGCCACAACTGCATAGCGCAGACCATTGATGTTTATGTGTGGTAGTAGCATCGAGTCTCCCATATTGCACTATGGTGGTTGGATGTCGGTAACTACGGGGAGTTGGAGATATGGAGGTTTAAAGTGGTCGACCTGGGACACTTTCACATTTCGACCAAAGACGCGTGTGTCCCTATGTCTCACTTTTTATCCAAAACTACCTAACGCAGATCACTGGTGTTTGAGTGTGGTAGTTGCTTACATTCACTGATCGTGCACAGCGTTGGTCGAATTTTGGTCGGTAGCTGTGGGAATGCGGGAGATGTAGTGGTTCAACTTGGTCGATCACGGACATTTTCGTATTTGGACCTAATACATGTGTGTCTGTATATATCGCTTTGCTGCCTCAACTGCATAGCGCAGACCACTGGTGTTTCTGTGGCCTTGAGTCTCCCATCATACACTATGGTGTTTAGTAGATGTCGGTAGCTATGGCGGTGTGGGAGATATGGTGGTTGAAAGCGGTCGACGTAGAGCATTTTCCCATTTCTACCAATAACATGTGCGGCCCTATATTTCATTTTGTAACCATTAATAACGTGCGTAGATCACTGATGTTTGTGTGTGATATTTGCATCGAGTCTCCAATCGTGCGCTATGGTTGTTGCATGTCGGTAGCTGTCATTCAACATGCCTTATAAACACGAAGGAAGTCGTGGCCACCATCTAGTTAGGAATAAATGTTTGCAGAAACTTTTTCACGGACAAAGAATAATGGTGCGTTTCGTGGTAGCTGCATGCAGAACACTCCGAAAAAAGACTTTAAAGTATAAAACATCATTCTATACATAAGAGTATTGAGATTTTATTCAAAATAATTTTGAAAAAAGACTAAAAACTTTTTTCATTGGAATTGCCTCAAGCATGAAGTAACGGATACATATATTAGGTATTTTGTCTTTTTTCCAACCACTAAGGAACATAGTTACGTGAATCTTATACAACAAGAAATGTCAATGATGACTTATATAAAAGATGGAGGTGTGGTAGAATGATGGAACCAAATTTCTTGCTTTCCTTAACCTCGTATGGGACCTTCGTCGATCACCCATTTCCCCAGTTATCCCCAATGATTCCTTGGCTACACTGTGTAAAATCCGCTTTGACGTTGTGTAATGTATTTTGATGAGTGAAGGGAAGTCCTGAAACTGGCTGTTAAATGATACTATCGCTGAAAAACGTCACGGGGAAAGAGGGTATAAAGTCACCATAGGTGGATAGTTACCGTCAACAGGGTTGTTGCATTCACATCAAACAGAATGTGGAAATTCGTGGCATTGTACTCATAAACAATCTATTGTTATGAATTATGTTTCTCCACATTTTCTGCACTGGTGGTCGTATAGGAGATGAATATGATTGATTGGAGTCCGTAGACTTATTCCGAGCGTGGTGGGAAAGCGATAACACTCTGGCCTCACATTAGGGAAGTCGCGGGCTAGAATTCCCGTCCGCCATCAGGATTTTGATTTTCCACGGTCTCCCCAAATCACTCCAGGCGAATGCCGAGACTGTTGCTTCAAACGATAATGGCCGAATTCCTTTCAATTCCTTGCGGCCGGGCATTTCCTGTCTCTAATGACCTCGAAGTAGACTATGTGTAAATCTAGAAGCAAGAAAAGAAGACTAAGGAGAAATAACAGATTAATTACTCTTAAAGAAACTGTAAAACTACTAATAATTTTAGTGCCAGCAGCAGTCAACTTTCTACAAAACGAAATTTTAAGCACATCATGTACAACTTTCAACAGTTGCCATGTTAAATTGTGTAGTAATCATTGCTGATTAATATATAAACACAGTCATTATTTACAATGACAATTAATCCGAATCTGGCTGAATCCTCTAAAAAGCCTCATTCGGGACACCTGATTTTGTTTTCTAGTATTTTTATTTGTATGTTTCTGAGCTGTTCTTCATTTAATCTGTACTCTTAGGTTATTAGCTTCCAACTCTTTACAAGGATTTATTAGAAGTAAAACATCTAATCAAGCAATAAATTGTTTTATTCTTGAACGCTGCACAGTACATTGCGTTTGGTACAAATAAACGCTTTTTACTCTGTTTTGCTGTATGTATAAGTCTAGGATATGATCAAGCCATAAAGCAAATTTAATCGCAAATTCATCTTCCTTTTCTTCCCGTTAGTACATAACGGAGGTAAATCCATTTGAAACTAACTTTGGTTGTCCGTATATATGGACTTAAATTATGAATCTCAACATCGTTACGCGCATTCAGTATACATTCCTAACTACTGCCTAGTGTAAAATGTTTCAGTTTCCGAACTTACTCGCACTTAGATATAACACTAAGCGCTGGTTCATTATTTTTCCCATTCTCTTATACGAACGCACCAGTGAGATAGAAAGTGATATGAAGAATGAGAGTGATACCAAGTTAATATGATTGTGCTTCCTCATTCCTAAAAGGAGGTCCTGTTTATAAAGAGATTTACCCATCTCCCTTTAGTATGTGCTGTAGTTACGCGATGTATATTAACGAAAACATGACTGGATCTTTATACAAGCTGTGTACCTCACCATTCAAGAAATTTGATAGTTGGCGAAATATTTTGGGTAATATATATCAACATCAACAACCAATTAAATAATGGAAGTTCTTGTGGTTTCTCTGCCACCTCACTTCAGCTACCCTGCGTGAGTCGTTCTGCTATCGGTCTGGCGTTGCAACCGGGGCAGGTGTGAATTCGAAGGTTACTTGTCAATGAACACAGCACTTAAACTGAGAACAGGTTTATTGAGAACTCAAACATACACGCAGCACTGACTGCCTCTTGGGCAGAATGCTCTTCTATTTATACACAGATAGAACGTACTAGAGATTACAAGAGTAGTTAACAAGTAGAAGTTACAAGTGACCTTAGGAAACATGTAGAATCTTCTGGAAATAATAAACAGAATTAAATAATTTTTGTCAGTGGGCGGGATTGAACCGGCGACCTTCGGTACCGCAATTCGTGACGCTACCCGCTGCGCCATGCTGGCAGACGGTAGACTGGCGTTCATGCGGCATTGCTCCCTCTCCTGAGGAAAACAGCGTCCCGCTGTTAGATTTCTTTTGGGGCACGCTGAAGTGTCCTGGATCTTGATCTTGTCGTGGGTCCTCTGTATGGCAGTTCTGGAGGGCCCCTCCTGGTTGTACTATTATCTTCCTGTCCGACTTCCTCAGTATCCAAACCGTCCTCAGAGTCCTTGAACAAGAAGCTGGTTGTGCCTAGCTGCTCGTCAGGATTGTAGTAAGGCTTCATGCGGAGGACGTGAACAATGTCCCTTCGCTTTCGTCGTTTCGAAGACGGCTCATAATCCTCGACTTCGTATGTGACGTCTGACCGGCGGCGTATGACACGATACGGACCAAAGTACCGCTTCAGTAACTTTTCTGATAGCCCAACCTTCCGGACAGGGGTAAAAATCCATACGAGATCTCCTGGGTTGTACGCAACAGGTCGGTGCTTGCCGTCATACCGCTGACGGTCCTTCTCCTGGGTGGCCAGTGTTCGTATGCGAGCCAGCTGTCTTGCTTCTTCGACCCTGGTAATGAGCTGTTTTATATAGTCATCCTGAGTGTCGTCCGGCTGGAATGGGAACAGCGTATCCATTGTGGTCTCAGCTTCACGGCCATGGAGCAGAAAAAACGGAGTGAAGCCTGTCGTATCTTGCCTTGCTGTATTATAAGCAAATGTGACCACTGGCAGTATTGTATCCCAATCCTTCTGCTCAACATCCACATACATCGACAGCATATCGGCTAATGTCTTGTTGAAACGTTCTGTGAGACCGTTTGTCTGAGGGTGGTATGCAGTTGTCATCCTGTGGACAACGTCGCATCTTGACATGACCTCTGATACTAGTCTTGACTGGAATACCTTTCCACGATCGGATATCATCACACGTGGTGCTCCATGCTTCAAAATAATGTCTTCTACTAGAAATTTTGCAACCTCTGGAGCTTCTGCAGCCGGCACAGGTTTGGTGACAGCGTAGCGCGTGAGGTAGTCGGTGCAGACTATTATCCATCGGTTACCGGCTGTCGACTTCGGGAACCTCCCTAAAAGGTCGATCCCAATTCGGTGGAATGGAACTGCTGCAGGCGGAATTGGTACTAGATGACCTGGAGGTAATTGCGGCACATGTTTCCGTCGCTGGCACTCTTTACAGTGACTCACATAATGCTTGACAGATCGGTAGAGACCCTTCCAGTAATACCTGCGTCGGATTCGGTCCAGGGTCTTCACAAATCCCAGATGACCGGATATTGGAGCGTCGTGGAAATACTTGAGAATAGCTGGCTGGAGATGAGCTGGAACGACCAGAAGCCACTTGGGGCCTAGTGGATCGTAGTTGTTCTTATACAATGTCCCATCTATCAATTGAAACTCTCCTTTGGCCGGTTCTCCTTTCTCCAAGGCGTCTATGGTTCTTAATAACTCTGAATCTTCCCTCTGTTCAGCTGCAACGTCACCTAATTCAGCGAGGGCTGAAATTCCATTCATGCTGTTGTGTTCTATTAAAGGATTCCTTGAAAGGCTGTCGGCATCCTTGTGTTTGCGTCCGTTTTTGAATACCACTGTGACGTCGTACTCTTGAAGTCTAAGTGCCCATCTTGCTAGTCGACCTGATGGATCCTTCAAGCTGGTTAGCCAACATAAAGAATGGTGGTCTGTCACGACGGTGAAAGGTTTGCCGAATAAATACGGACGAAACTTGTTGATAGCCCAGACAACTGCGAGGCATTCTTTCTCGGTTGTAGAGTAGTTTATCTCGGGCTTAGAGAATACTCTTGATGCATAGGCTATCACCTTCTCAGCACCTTCCTGAATTTGCACAAGCACTGCACCGATCCCATAACCGCTGGCGTCAGTGTGAAGTTCAGTTTCTGCATTCTCGTCGTATAAGGCTAGAACTGGTGCGGAAGTTAGAGCCTCCTTAAGTGCCTGGAAAGATCTTTCTTTAGTTTCATCCCAGTAAAACTTGGCGTCTCCCTGCAAAAGTTCTTGCAGTGGACGTGCCATGTTACAGAATCCTTTTATGAAACGCCGGAAGTATGAGCACAGCCCAAGAAAGCTTCTCACATCACGAATGTGCTGAGGAGTTGGAAATTCCATGACTGCCCTTACTTTATCTGGATCAGCGCGGACGCCATCTCCGTTGACCAGGTGCCCCAGGATTTTTATCTCTTTGGCGACGAAGAGGCACTTCTTCGGATTGAGGCGGAGTCCTGCAGTCTGAACACACTTCAGCACCGTTGACAGGCGACTCAGATGTTCTTCAAATGTTTTCGAGAAAACAACAATGTCATCTAAATAACAAAGACACGTCGTCCACTTAAGGTGTCGAAGTAAGTTGTCCATCATGCGTTCGAATGTGGCCGGAGCGTTGCATAATCCGAATGGCATTACTTTGAATTCATAGAGGCCATCAGGTGTAATAAAAGCCGTCTTTTCTCTGTCAGCTTCGTCAACCTCGATTTGCCAGTAGCCTGTCTGCATGTCCATGGTTGAGAAGTATGTAGCTCCTTTCAAGCAGTCTAAGGCGTCGTCGATGCGCGGCAGTGGGTAGACATCTTTCTTTGTGATTTTGTTCAGCCGCCGATAGTCGACACAGAATCGCCACGTACCATCCTTCTTCTTTACGAGGACCACCGGAGATGACCAAGGACTCTCCGAAGGTTGAATAATGTCATTATGCAACATCTTCTCCACTTCCTCTCGAATTATTCGCCTTTCGACTGGTGACAATCGGTACGAGCGCTGGCTAATGGGCGGATGATCCCCAGTATTGATACGATGCTTTATCGTGGGCCGTTTCGTCTGACCTTTTTTTTGCTGGGGTGTGAATACACCAGAGAATTGGCGTAGTATAGCAAACACCCGGTGGTGTTGTTCCTTGGTCAGGCCGGACCCTATTGGCAGTTCCATAGTTGTTTCCTCCAGCGTGTTGTCGGTAATAGTAACAGAGCATGGATCTTCGTTAATGACGTTGAGCTCGCCCTCCTGGACTGGTTCAGCTGTCCCTATGCACATTCCCTTGGGGATAATTTGTGACTGCTCGTGACAGTTGGTGATCCAAATGTCTCCTCGACCACCGATAATGCTTATGATAGCCGCTGGTATGTAGATTTCTTTCGTGAGCCTAATAAACTTTCTACTATCGACAAGCACTTCAAGGTTGCGGTCGTCCGTGTTTTTGACTGGGACTCTTCTCATTGCGAACGGCGGGATTGTCACGTTGTCAACGGCGAATAACTTCCCAGAAGATTCTGTGTTACGTGTACCCGTCGCAACGACTTCTTCAATTTGCAGCTCAGATGTTCCACAGTCAATGACAGCTTGGGATGCCTTAAGGAAGTCCCATCCAAGGATGACATTATGACTACATTCTGTTAAAATGACAAATTCAACTGGCTGGGTCCTGTTGTTGATGGTTATTCTCGCGACACAAGCTCCAGCTGGCTGGACGTACTTTCCATTTGCGACCTTTAGCACAGTTGCCCCCGTATCACGGAACATTGTCTTCTTTAGTGTGCGACGATAATTGTCCGACAATACGGAGAAAGAAGCTCCTGAATCAACCAGCGCCCGGACAGGTTGGCCGTCGATTATAACGTTGATGAGATTTCCCGACATCTTAGTGACTGTCATCCATGGAGGATTTTCATCTGCGGCGGCCTCACCTCCGTAGATGGTCGCCTTGCTTAGTTTTCCTGCGTGCGGCGGCTAGGGGAGCGGCTGGTAGCTCTGTCCGGCGACGATGAACGGCAGCGGCGCGTCGGGGATCGACCTCGTCTAGGGTACGGCGATGGGCTTCTTCCCGTAGGTCGACCGAACTCGTCAGCGGGTGGCTGCCTGGGGTAGAACTGTTCTGATGGCGGACGTCTTGCGGCAAAATAATCGTCAAATACTCGTCTTCTCTCTCTGCAGTATCGTACGACATGTCCAGGGCGCCCACAGTGGAAACATACTGGCGCGTTGTCTTCTGTCCTCCAGACGTCCGTTCGTCTGCGGGACGTCATAGGTGCCGGAGGATTTGGTTGTGGCCGTGTCGGCCGGTTCCTAGGCTGCCGTTTGGCAGCTGCAGCATACGTCATATCAGGGCGAGGCCATTCTTCACGTCGAGTGCGATTGGCTCGGCAGACAGGAGCTATTGTCTGAAATACCTCTTTTTCCGCCGTGTCGGCTCCTTCATGACCCACTGGGCTTACATCCATGGCCATGATCTGATGCTCACTCGGTTCAAGAGTCCCAGCTGCCATGAACTGTTGTAATTCTTCTCTCACAATTTGTCGTATGAGAGACGCAAAGTCGTGCTGGTCTTCCACAACTGCCATAGGGACTACGTTGGGAAGTCTGTCATACTTCTTTCGCCCAACCCTCCTTTGTTGCATCTCCTCAATCCGCTGGCACCACTTGATGAACTCTTCCGTCGTAGCGACGTCTTTTATCAGAAGAGCTTGGTACATGTCTTCTGCAATACCTTTCATTAGGTGCGTGATTTTGTCGGCTTCAGTCATATTCGGGTTGACTACGTTGCATAGGGCCAAAACATCCTGTATGTAAGATTGCGTCGGCTCCCCATGTCGTTGGGCCCGGTTCTTCAGTTGTTCTTCCGCCGAGCGGATTTGTCGCTGGTGGTCCCCAAACGTTTTCTTAAGTTCCGTCTGGAACATTTCCCAGTTATTCAGTTTATCTTCGTTGTTCTCGAACCACTGCTGGGCGGTTCCGTCCAGATAGAAATAAACATTTGCCAAGCACATGGTATGATCCCACCTGTTGTACTTGGCGACTCGGTCGAACCCTTTTAGCCATTTGTTAGGGTCCTGTCCAGCGTCTCCAGAGAACACCGATGGGTGTCGAATGTGCAGCTGGCTTGCCGCCATGGGTTTCCTAATGACGCGGACTTTCGGAAGGACGTACTGAGTATATCCTTTGTAGTCCGGTTCCAGTCCGTGTAGGCGGCGACTTTTACGTTGCCTAATCGGAGCCACGATAATGCAGCTGTTGCACAGGGTACCCGGCGTCTCCACCAAACTATGTCGCGTTGCAACCGGGGCAGGTGTGAATTCGAAGGTTACTTGTCAATGAACACAGCACTTAAACTGAGAACAGGTTTATTGAGAACTCAAACATACACGCAGCACTGACTGCCTCTTGGGCAGAATGCTCTTCTATTTATACACAGATAGAACGTACTAGAGATTACAAGAGTAGTTAACAAGTAGAAGTTACAAGTGACCTTAGGAAACATGTAGAATCTTCTGGAAATAATAAACAGAATTAAATAATTTTTGTCAGTGGGCGGGATTGAACCGGCGACCTTCGGTACCGCAATTCGTGACGCTACCCGCTGCGCCATGCTGGCAGACGGTAGACTGGCGTTCATGCGGCAATATACTTCTTTTTCTCGATTTATGATCTTTTGGAATCCAAACCAACTCTGTTTATAGCCATCTTCTCCTTTTTCTCCAATGAATTCCATATATATTAGTGTTTGAAGATCAAACTATGTAACTGAAAACGATGATATAGTGCTACAATTTGTATGATATTGTTACTAAGCGATACACCCTACTGTCTTATTTATAAGTATACAGCTCGTAAGTTATTGCATAAAATACGACGCAACCTTTCTGAGTTTCATAACGGTATCTCAATGAAAATTCCTGCTTGAAGATGGAACAAATACTTACTGTATAGTAATGACGAACTTCCAGCTAATGCGTTTACATTGACCTCTGAAAACCGTGAATGTGTATTTCTTTGACCCATATAGTACTTACATGTATTCAATATGCTTACTAAGCAGTTACTGTATCTTTAGGCAAGGGAAAGCAGCTCCGTATATTCTTTTACTCAGATAATCGGCTGAGGTGATCGACAGTAAATTTAGAAAATTTGTTATTTTTTTCCCTTGGAACGAGCTTTCTGCAATGTTGACAAATTATATATATATCAAAACAATTGCTCGTACGGTATTGCTAGCGGGGAGATCTGAACCGTTTGTTCTGCCGGCACGTGACAGTATTTTAGATTCCCGCGCAATGCGCCTATTGTCGTGGCTAACTATACTTACCCGGTAATCTTACCATGTATAGGAGTCCTACAACTTAACGTTAAATACTAACTACAGAGCCATTCTGGCGAACTTCAAATTACACAGTAAGCTGTGCCAGAGGTGAAGGTCGAGTTAAGGGCCTATGAAAATCCCCGCGGAGTCAGGGATTCGAACAAGGGTACCTTTCCATCTGCAGTCAGATGACTGAACTACTGAGCCACCAGACCTCTGTGCAGTTTTAGCGATTCCTCCTGATACATCGCTCCCCACGTAACAGCCGTTTCTGCACTGTGCGCCCTCCCCTACCGACCGAGGCTGCTGTGCGGGGGAACAGACGTTTGCGCTAATTTGCACTGCCCTCTTGAACTCTGGCATTTCACGTTATTCCCACCTGTTGCGGGACCCCTCCAGCACCACTCACGCACCACACGCAGCAGTGAAATATAGCTCACAATAAACAGAACGGCCGCACCAAATGTTATTGGCTATCAAAAAGAGACCCTTTTCTTTGCAGATTGTATCGTGTATTTCTTCCCTTTCTTCATCAATTCATAATCCATTAGATTTTCTGTAGCCCTTCACTACTATAAAACAATAGTTCAATACACCGAGTGTGGTGGATAAGCGGTAACAATCCGGGCCTCGAATTCGGTAGGACACGGGTTCGAATCTTCTCCCGGACATCCAAATTCGGGTTTTCCATGGTTTCCCCAAATCATTCCAGGCGAATGCCGGGATGCTTCCTTCAAAATCCCATGGGCGAATTCCTTCCGTAAGGACTACCACGTCGACGAGGAGTAAAGCCATAATAAAAAAAAAGTTCATTTCTGCAGATTCTATTTCAAAGGAAAATCTGCTTATCAGCATACACAAACCAGTATCATGCACAAATTTTGGCACGACTAGTAATTTACTCACTTATTTTTATTTTTCTGTTCTAGTTCAGTTGCTGAGTCTATATTTATTTCCTTCACAGATATACTGGAAAATCTTTGTTTTGCCTTGGTTCTCGTTGCTACAATCGTGAGTAATTCTAAGTAGGATAAATGTCTAATGTTTATACTGGATACTTATTAATGATTCCTTTTAATTGATGGTGTGTTTCCCTGAGAAGGCCATTATTTTAGTTTTATTGGAGGAGATGTTAAAATTTAGAAATTCTGGTTCATTAAATTAATATTCTGTACTTTGCTATTCGTTATTACTAGCGATTTCTTCGTTGTCAGCTAAATAAAGGCAACATATAGAAATTTTTCGTTCCTTTAAGTATAGGTACAATTCCAGTCTACAAAATTTTATCGGTGCAAATAGTGAATAACTCTTTCTTTGTATTACAGTCATGTCTGATACGCTAATAAATTATAGGTGTCTTCCAAACTCTGGCTATTTTTATGTTTGTATTCTGGCAGAGGGTTCTGTTTCTTTCCTCTAGGTATAACGGGAAACCCAGTAATATCATTTACTCCTGCTTAGTTTGTGGCCATCATCCTAATTCTTGTGTATTATCATCTTCCTGAAAAGGTTGATGAACAAAAATTTATGAAATCCCGTGATACAATCAGAAATTACATTTCCTCAATTCATTGTTAAACTAATACAATCTCCACCGCTAATCGATATGCTTGCTAAACATAAGTTCGGCATGTGTCTTCAGTGACCAGTTCACGAAGTCCCCCCAAGTATCTCGCTGAAATGGTGAAATCTGTCTGTCTGGAAGTGGCGCCATCTGCCACCGTATGAGTATGTTTATTACATTTTTTAGATAGTGACTGTGGTTTACTATAGGAAAGGAAATTATCAAGATATTTACACTATGGACTACAAAAATATGAAAAATGTATTCTAGATAGTAAAATTACTAAAAAAAGATGGACATTTGGTGATCGTTGATCTTAAGAAGAAAATATTGGTCAATTATAGTAATCTGAGGATTGTTTTTTTAGGAAGTTTTAGAATTAGGTACTAACATAGATAAAAATTGTGTAGGATGTGTCACTCCACGAATACAAATTAAGTCTTCAATGTGATCATAGATTTAATTTGGAGTTTCAGTTGTTCGCATTTACAGTCAGTGCTGTCAGCCACTTGGCTTTTAATATCCGTAGATGGCCAGTAAATTTCCGTATATTGAGTACAAAAATCCAGAGACTCGCTAGCTGAAAGACTGAAACAATAATAATTGAAGGAAGAGACAAAATTAAGAATACTTTTTATTTCCAGGTCTTTAAAATTCGAAATACAAAATAATATTCTACATTGAAAGTAAGAAATATCTCTGAACACGTTTTATACAGAATCACGCTGCTGTACCTACACTGTTTTATTTACTTATTTGTTTTTAGAGACCATATATTTTATTTGTTGACATTAAATTTAGCATATCCTCTGTGATAGGAAATGTTAAAAACTGCGACCCCTTTGATTCTCGGCTATTTGTTAGCTTTTCTCGGAAGGTAATGCTTTGTAAGCCGTGCCAACGAGCGTGTCACCGTGCATAAAGAGTGCGCCGATAGTTTTGTATTACGGTCTTTTAAGATTTATAAAATCTATAATCAAACAAAATATGAGCTTAATCGTTGGTTCACACGAGCGATTGGAAGGAAACGATCACAATTATTGATAATTCCGTAATACATTAACACTAACGAAACACCAGCCTACGGAAAAATCAACAAAAAATAAAGAGTATAAAAAAATCCGTAAATATTTTAACAAAATCCGAAAATCCTAACTTTTTACAAAAATCCGTAGATCTTCGGATAAATCCGTAGAATTGGCAGCACTGTTTACAGTTGGCTGCCTATCGTCAGTCAATGCAGCGCAGATCAATGGTGAAAACTGAAATAAAACGTTTCCAGTGGAGATGTGATCTACGTATCGAAGAGTTTTAACCATGCTTCTAGTACAGTTTAGATCATTGAAGACCGGTAATGCACAAAATCAAGTATTACAGATAGAAACAAGCTATTATACAAATTTATGAGAAACCAGATGTTATTGTTTTCTAATATGTGGTACTTCTGGAATCGATATTAAGGACACACACAATTGGAAAAGTTGAGATTTTTCTCAAAACTGCTGTGATTAATTTGGTAGTTTCTCATGCAAGGTCTTTCGAGCAGTAAACTCGCAAAACAATTTTTAACAGGTTAACGTCGACGTTTTGAGTTTAATGTTAAAACATTTCTGTTTCATTTCGTTGCTTGATGATTTTTCTAATGCAGCGTCAATCCTAATGATTTTTTAAAATAACTCAAAGTGAAAGATATTTCACCCATATTTAAAAAGTTGTAGCAGCTGCTAATTGCAGATCATATCAAGTTGGGTATTTGCTCGTGTGTGGAAAACTTCCAGCATGGAGTTGTGAGCAGGGAATTACTTCAAATGTCAGCGCTTTGTCGCAGTTGGCCTTTCCACGGCGCACCAGCTAGCTGCCCTCGTCCATAATAAAGCAGCTGCTTAAATTAAAATAAGCACGTACGAAGCTGGGGGCTCTTTGAAATTCAAACCGCGGCCGTGATTTCGTTACAGATACAGTTTTAATCTGGTTCACCGCGAGGCAAAGCAAAAGCGCTGCGGCCGTGGTTTCATTAATTAGAGTGCAATACTCGAGTATTTGAGCAAACGTATAATATGAAAATTCATACCACAATAGAAAAAAGAAAAAAGCATAAATCTCAAATGAAATTTTATCCCATCGAAATTGATTTCACCGCCGCTGATAAGGTTCACATTTCATTCATTTTAATTCTTTTGTCTATGGTTCACCTAATATAATATAAATTTAAAGCTTCCTGTGTATATGATGCCACAAATTAAATTTCACCTGTGGCTCATTATAATAATTAAGTCTATCACTACACATGTCGCTGCTGAGATGATGTTATACTGTCCATCCATTGTAGCCGATATGTTTAAACTGCCTGCAGGGACGAATAATAGATAATGAGGAAGGATAAAACTACGGAGCGATGGTGGTGGTACGAATATCAGCACCTCTCTTTACAGATGAACAATAAATATTTATTTTCTACATCGGTGAACATAACAATCATTTATTTGAGATTATATTCTATTTCCTCGTGCAGAGCCTGATTAACGAGCGGTTAACGTCCTAATCCAATTTTCGAGAGGTCGTAGGTTTGATCACAGATTCACTCACCCGGATTCCGGTTTTTCATGGTTTTCAAAAATCACTTCCAGTCTAAAAATATCACTGAATTAACTACAGATTTCTCTGAATTGATAACTCCTGTAATTACAAATTAATTTTTAAAATGTCATAACAAATTTGTATGAATGTTTTCCATGAAATATCACTATCAGTAAATTGTTTGTCAAAATGTAATATCAGATCAATTTCCTCTACTTCATTTTTATTATTAACCTGCTTTATGACACTGTATGATGCTAGTTGCTATGATCTTATAATGAGTAGTAACTCCTGCCATGTGTTTGCGAACCATGTATGCTTTGTGTTAATGCTCTTTTGTTATTGTATTGTGTAGTTTTAGGGAAGAGTTAGGATTTTGCCACCTATCGTCTAAGATGTAACGAAAAATATGCTAAAAGCTTCTTCAGGATGGACACTATGCCGGCTCACAGGTTGCAAGTAGGTCTCATGCGCAAGACACACTGGGCGAATGGTAGGAAAAAGTTACAAAATTATTCTTTCACTGGAGAGGGTATGTACCAAGGAAATGATAGAGTTGGGTTACAAAACATTGCTTCAATATGGTGATGTAGTTTGGGGCTTAAATTTTGGCATCAAATCCAGGAGTTGTAGGGAATTCAAAGGAGGGCAGCTATATTTGTTTGTGTAAGTCATCGCAGAACCCAGTCAGTAACTAATGTGATAAAGGAGCTGGAATGGGAGTCTCTAGACGATAAGAGGAGAATGGCAAGAATTCACAAGTCTTATGTTAATGATGAGGGTTGGATGGATATTAGTCTAAGAACTAGGACTGTTGCGTAGAAGGGCAAAGATGACCTTAAGCGCAATCTAGCAGTCGAGTTCATGCCTACAGCAGTGGAAAATTTTCCTTTATAGTTAAGGAGATAGGTATAAGAATTAACTACCATGGGAAGTGACGACTAATTTACCAAATACACTGGAAGAATTTAAAATACTTAAATAATAAAAGTAGATTGGTGGCGAAATTTACACTCAAAGGATGTAAGATAAGAAATAATAATATGAAGAAGAAAGGGGTAACTGGATGAATAGGGAAATTGCCTCCGTAGTGTGTGCTTCATCGCATTTAAATAAAATAAAATTCAACATACCTGTGGCGTGCATTGCGGTGCTTAAAGAACTACTTTACTACTCACATGCTATAATAGGTATGTAGATTATAGTTAGCATATCAAGTACTTTTTATATTAGCTACTAGTTGACCCGACAAACGTTGACCTGTCCAGATGTCAGTAAATGTTTTTGTGATCAATTTTGTAAATTTGTTAAATGCTGTTAAAAATGTGTAAACAAAGTAAAAATGAGAAAAATACATAGTTCCGAGTAATAATTGTATTTAATAACGATTATGTTCATGATTACTCAGTCTGACGAGGAGTACATTCAAAAGTATGACAACGCGAAATTATAGTTGCGCGATGAATTCTATCGGCAGTACATCACTTAAACTATGGAAATGTGTGATGTGCCTGGAATGTGGTAGACTTGGCGCCACGTGGTTTTGTTCCAAAATTTAAGTCAAAGTTAAATTAAGTCAGAATTTCATGTTAACCAAATGGTTTATTTTCTTCCATTAAATTTGAAATCTCAATGAATCTACATCTACATCTAAATCCATACTCTGCAAATCACAAACATTGTGGGTGGCAGAGGGTGCTAAGCACCAATCATAAACCCGCCCATTCCAATCCCGAATAGTGCGAGGAAAGAAGGAATACATAAAAGTATCAGTACGGCATCTTATTTCTCTAATCTTATCCCTCCGGTCATTGCGACCTAAATAGGTTGGCGGAAGAAGTATTTCATTGCACTCGAAATTTAAATTTTTTCGCATATTCTCCAATAAATTCGAACGCAAGCTACGTCTTCTGTCTTCCAAACTATCCCAGCCCAATCTATGTATCAATTCTGTGACGCTTTCATAAGGGCTGTAACAACAAGTCACGAATCTAGCGGCTCTCCTCTGCACCCTCTCAACTGAGTCAATCAGAACCTTGCGATACGGATCCCAAACCCGACAACAGTAATCCAGATGCGGACGCACTAGTGTTTTATACGCTATCTCCTTTGTTTGAGCATTACAATTCCTCAAAAAACGACCTATGAATCGTAATTTAGAATTAGCCTTGCCTACGACAGAAGTTATGTGCATGTCCCATTTCATGTTGCTTTGTACTATC
Source organism: Vandiemenella viatica (assembly GCA_031002005.1). Taxonomy (NCBI): domain Eukaryota; kingdom Metazoa; phylum Arthropoda; class Insecta; order Orthoptera; family Morabidae; genus Vandiemenella; species Vandiemenella viatica. The sequence goes on along the minus strand of CM061920.1, from coordinate 224,320,854 downwards.
ACCCCCAGATACTTTACGGAATCAACCGTGTCAACAGCTGAATTGTTTATTTTGTACTCGTGAACAAACTGATTCTTCTTGTTACTTATCCGCATTGCCTTGCACTTTTTGCAATTAGGTGTAAGCTGCCATTTACGGCACCAATCTCAAGGTATTTTAATTACATTTCGATCATCGCACCACCTAACCGGATTTAATTGAATCGTAGATTTTGCATCGTTCAGTCTAATACCTCCAAAGACTTTTTGTACGTTAATCTCAAATGATCAATTTGCAATGCTGCAGAACTTTGGTAATTGCACAGTTCTTCGAAAGGTGGCATGCTGGAGTTTCATTTATTTGCATATTTAACGGCAACTTGAATGTTGAATGAGCTATCTGACTTCATTCCAACAATGTAGCTGCAATTCGTGATGAAGCAAGTGCAAGTGCAAATTCATTCCGCAAGTGAATCGTTACCAAAATAACTGAAATCAAAAAACTTTTTCCAGTTCAACCGGCAGCGTTCATGAAGAAATTCCCTCTAGTTCCATTGTTCACATCTTTCATGAACATATTTTTGTTGTTGATTCGACAGTGGAACATTCTTTCGAACTGATTCTCTCATTGCATCACAATCATACCGTTTTTCGCGTTTCAATTCTTGATGAAATTTATTTATTTATCAGTCTTGTATCATGCATCCCTGCTGAGGAAGGACCTCTGGGATGTGAAACATGTCATGGTTAATACACATACATACAATATAAGTCATAATCCTAGTAAAACAAATATACGTTCCAAAGACAAATAAAGAGAATAACAATAAACATTAATTTTTACAACTGAATTTTGCAAAAAGTTATATTGAATACAATTAATTAATTTGTTCAAATTTCTTGAATGGAATACAAGGTGTTGCCAATAAGATAATCTTTCAGTTTTTCTTTAAATATATCTTTATTATCTGCAAACTGTTTTATACTCTAGGGAAGTTTATTAAACAGATGTATACCAGAATAATTAACTCCTCTTTGTACTAATGACAGAGATGTTTGTGTTTTGTGCAAGTTATTTCTGTTTCTTTAACTGAAATTGTGTACCTGTGAGTTAGAAGTAAACACATAAGACTGGGCGCTGTCATGACTAATTGAGGTATACCTCATTCGATATCATCAAACACATGTCCTCTATTAATATTAATAGAATAGAAATAAAATAACTATATTCGTTGGACAGATCGCGAAACAACACAAAAATAAAAGTAAAGGTAATTCTATTTTAATTTAGGATAGAATGCGCTTTTTCCAGATCTTTTTACAAATCTGGCAGTCTTTTTTTAAGTATAAAACATTTAACTTAGTTATTTCCATCTCAGGAGCATAAAGAACTAAACAAAAAAGAATAATTACGCATATCCATCTTCGACTCTTGAATTCGTTAAAAAATCTAAAAGAAAAAAAAACACTTTCAATTTTACGAATTTTACAAATTTTCCGGTAACTTTTTCGATTTTTCCTTCCTTGAAATTCTTATTCGGACTATTATAAACATTTTTTAAAAAAATAGTCTATAGTATTTTTAATTTTCCTTGCAACTTCCAAATAACAAAATCGGTCAATTGATTAAATGCTTTCAGTTTTTTCGAGTTTTCCAGTCATATGAGCAATTTTTTCAATTTTTCATTATGTAAATACCTATATCAGACCATTACGAATACTTTAAAAAATTAGTCTGATTGGTCCAAAGAAAAAAGAACTTTCTTTTTTTCCTGAATTCTCAAATTTTTCCGGCAGCTTTTCCATTTTTTACTTTAAAATCATTATTAGGACTATTAAAAAATATTCTTTAAAAAAAAAAAAATTGTCCACATTGGTCCATAGAAAAAAAAACTTTTTCAGAATTTTCCGGGGAACTTTTTAGTTTATATTTCTCTTAAAACTTTTTTCTGACCATTACTAACATTTAAAAAAAAATGCTTATCAAAATCGGCCAAGCCGTTCTCAAGTGATGCGATTACAAACGAATTTCATTTTTATTTATATAGGTTTGTGAGGTTTATTCAAGACAGAATTCTGAAACTAGCCAATCATTAGGATGAAATAAGTGTAGAGGACTGTGTTGAGATTATCCGATGCTTGCCCTCTTCACGTCGCCTCCCACCTACTTTTCTTCGGAGCGCCCTTTCTGTGTGTGGAGGCCGTTACACGTGGCGGACACGGAATTGGGGGCAGCGGCTGAAGGCCGAGGAGAAGTGGACCGGATACCCTCACAAGGGGGCGGCGAAAACAACCTGTCGGAATGCGACCGTCACCAGAGACACAACTGCACATGGAAAACAATACGTATCTGCTTACAACAATATTAGATTAGCTTTCATGTTATTGCTTCTTTTATACAATCTTCTATGTTTTTGTCGTGAAGTACTCTGTCATAGAGAATCAGCAATTTGTACCTTTACCAGCATTTTTTTTCACCCACTTCCGTATTTTAGAAGTACGATATTCTGTAATAAAATTCATTAGTTTCATAAAAAATTAGTAATGGGAACATTGTGGAACTCTAAAACTGATTCGTAATAGTTTTCGGTATTAATTTCTGCAAACAGTAATTAACAACTGTTTTGAGATTTAAAAATTTGAGCTTTATTTTAAAAAATTATATTAGCATTTGATTTCTACAATGCATAACGTGGACGGACGCTCAAATAATATACAAAAACTTTAGAAATAGACTGAAGCTAAAGTACATCTGGTGTAAGGCAATATAGAGAATATAATCACTACAAAGCCACAAAGAGATTACAGTCAACATAGGGAAGAGACATGAATAATAGTTGAACCATCATGACATGAGTGTAATTAGAATAGCTGCGCTTTAAAGAGCGTTCCAATTTAACTGTATTGTTTATTCAAGCAGCAGTTGTGTTATTTATTTATTTGATCTTTCTTCTTTTCAGTGTACGGTACCCATATTCTCGATCGCTTTTGTATTCCTTGAGAAGTAAATTATCAGGTGTTGGTGGTTTTTGGCGGCAAGGGGCAGTTTATTCTCCACTTGTTCAATATTTACTGTCTTTGTAAGTTTTATTCTACTATGAAAAGCTGTAAGGGAGTAAACCACATACCGGGATGAAGTATCGGCTTAATCACCTTAACTAACCTCTACCTTTCTTTAAGTTCTGACAAAATTTTCTTGAATAAAACTGTATAACCATGTGTGAGCCTGGATAAATCAACTGTAATGCATTACGGTCACCACTTCCCTTATTCCTTAGGAAAGAAAAGGTTACTATTCACTACGAAAATATTCACTGTTCACTTTATGAAATTTTTTCAATATAATTCAGTCACATTTGAAAGTCACAATTACAGTTGAAATGGCTAAATCGGAGTGAAGGTCTCAAAAAATCGCAAGTCATGAAGAGGAATAATTACCAGACTAAACCCCGTTAACCTCAGAATTAAAGTTTCATAGTTTACACCACGGTCCTACGAGAAAATTCCATCATGGTTGCCGGTAACGCATGGTGCTACAAACTGAAGGTCTTCCGGTGTCCATAATCGTTGACCGACACAACAGCCACCAAACGGTTTTCACGAAACTATCTAACATATTGCCTGTTTCGCGACATAAAATACAAGACCAGGAGGACTGCCTCCGCGCCGCATTATATACCTTTTGACGCTAAGCACCTGTAGTATTTCGCCATCCAAAATAGTCTGTCAAAATTTTGTTATTCCCAGTGTTCAGAATTTTACAGTGAATAGTAGTTGATTTGTAGGTTTGTCGAGTTTATAAGGACTTTAGTTCTAAATCTACTCAGTTTATTAAAAATAAATAAAAATGCGTGTGCGTAATAGTAACTGACTTCCTGAAAAATGTTGGTAAATCCCCTTGCTGGTACTTCGTTTAGACAATTTTAGAAATTTCTGCTGGATTTAAATTATCGTGTTTAAACCCCTGTCATTTAGTTCTATGATTGCTCCTGATTTAAAAACTGCAACTTTTATTATTATCGGTGGTGTATTATAGAAGTTATTAACCTCACAAAAACGGAGGTGAATACTACCTGGCAGACATGTTAAAAGAAACTAGTCTCTCGTTGATTATTATTACTGTTTATTTCGAACAAGAGTTATTATCTGAATTTTTATTTTATTTTATTATACATTTTAAAAATTATTTTTTTCACTGAAATGGTCTTATTAATTCACAGTTTAATTTAGAAATTTACCACATTTTTACTTACGACGTCATTATTTATAAAACTGATTTAATATTCGTTATACTGAATGGAATGCATTAAAACTTTAATATGTTGTACCATCTTCTTTACTCTTATAGAAAATATACTTTTTAGCTCCGGAAATTATCGAAAACGTGTTGCTGTGTGGTGTTGAAAATGTAGGTGTGTCCAACGAAGTGTTTAAAACTGTGTTTACTTTATTTCTACTGTATGGAATTATTGGTTTTTAGTGAATTTAGCTTTCTTTCGGATTACTATTACTATAAAAATACTTTACTGCATCGAAAAGTGTTGAGAATTAGTGATATAATCAGGTAACCGAAATCAACTGTTTACAAGTTGGATATGTATGGATTTCACTAGTTCAGGTTAGTTTAAGGTTATTTAGTATTATTAATTGTTTATTTAGGGCTTGTATTATATGCTGAATTACTTTATTGCTTTTAAATCGCCTTATGTTCTGAGTTAGACTGCGGTATCGGCTTCTGCATGAATCGTGGGTCCCATGTCCTGTAGTTACTAGATGAAGAAGTTTACGATTTCTGGAAGTCTTACCCCCTCCCCTTTTGCATTATAGCCAAGAAAAATAGATTTTACCCAAATTCTAAGGTTCTTACAAAACTTATATGTGACAAAGTTGCCTTTTAAACCTATCTGTAAGGATTTCAAAAAAATTTGTTCCAATCAAGTTTCCTTATGAATAATATGTTTTCACGCTAATGGATGCACTTTATGAGGACGTTCTATGCAAAGGAGCAGATAGTATTTGGTGGAAAAAGGCAGTATGTTTGCATTACAAATCTTATAAATGGTTATTAGATACAACTGTTGACAAATCTTTCATAGTTTGTCTCAGTTTTTGAAGTAGCTTGACGAATAGAACAAACCAAATAACCCAGTGCCAATGAATGGCATTGTCTTAACCTACGACATCTTTCACTCAACTGAATAGGGAAAAGACAATTTATATTTTACTTCTTATAAAGCAATTAAAATATAGGATAACGGGATCACTCAAACACCTGGGTGGATAGGTATTTATACTAACACGTCTATCATTGATGACAGTAGATATGCTATCAAAAACTTAGTAATTTACATCATCTTGTGGTAATAATTACGTTTGTCAAAAAATACAATTGATTGCTCAGTAACCCGATGAAGGAGTGTTCTACATTAATTCTCATTTGAGTTAAGTTAGAACTGATGTAATTTATTTAGACGTAGCAGAGTTCAGAACAAAATAAATTGCAAAAATTATATTCTCAATAATATCTAAAAATTTAATTAAGATTGCAAGTGCAAAGCTGTAATGGAAATTTAGAGAATATCTGAAACATTATATTTGATAAATCCAGGACAGAGAATATATCACTGGCTGATTACCCATAAATTATTTATTGGGATTCAGATATTCGCAATGCCTTCACTAAAGCCGATTATGTAAATAGATGCGATAAGTTAGGGAAGGAAAGAAGCAAATGTTCGTTGCAAAAGTAATTATTGCATCTAATCACATTTTTCAGTTGGTTGCTTTTTTTTTCTAGATGCTGTCATCAAACGACACTTGCTCGAATCAATATAAAATAGTTGAGCATGTAGACAAGAAACTCAACTGCAATTTTTTTTCGAAAATTGCACCTGTTTGGCGTTAAATATATTTAAAAAAGCAAATATTTCGCGCGACAACATTACTAAATTCCATTATAATAATCTGAAACTCATTACTAGTATTAAATGTTATAAGTACAAACCATCCCAAGTCTAATTTGGTCTTATTTTCCTTTCAATCTACATTCTGCTGCGTAGCAGTTAAGTAAAGGAGAAAATCTACGCTTATAGTTTAACTCTTTATTTGAGGTACCCGTCGATGTATTAGAATACGTGTTTAACTTGTAAAATATTTTCTAAAATTTCTAGGAATTGTAATATAACCTATTTCGGCCATAGCATATCATTTTAAGAATTCAGTACTTCCACTGATTAATATTTAGGAAGAGCTTCGGTCGTTTTTAGTATCGAGTAGTTTGACTGGTAAAGTCAATGTCATGCAAGTTTGGTCAGCCAGTGATAGAATTGTTTACCAAGAGAGATCAGTGCGTTGGTACGCCATGAAATCTGTCTCCAAAATGAAACCGACAAAAAGTAACCATTACGTAGCCAGGAGGTCAATATCGCATTCCAAGAATTAGAATAATGGGTTATAATTCATTGGTGAAACTGTAGAAAGACATTTTTAAGTCAAAAAGTATTTATACTTTTCAGTTGATGAAAGTAACTCAAATATCGCGTCATAAATCTCGAGAACTCACATTAAATTAATGTCAGGCTAAAAAATAAAGGAAAGCATTTTTAAAACTGTTTAGAACAAGTAACCTTATAGCATAAAATGACTTTGGGTGGGCGAATTGTTTCAGCATAGTAACTGTATTCATAGTACACCAGAGTCCCGCTAATCCGAACTAATTGGGACCGGGCCTTGTTCGGATTAGCCGGAATTACAGTGACTAGTTTCTAGAATGAAGTATACCAAGCATATAAGCAGATACATTACGGTAACAATTGGGAACAAGAGGGGGGACAATGGCCGCTGTGACTCAAGACCAGGTAGAAGTGGATTGTTGTGACGGAAGTGACAATGAGACGGAATAGTGCCACACAGCGACGTGGCAGAAGCCCTTGATCTCGCGCTACGCTATTTGGAGCAACAGGACACTGCTTCACCTGATGATTTAATCTTAATGAGACGATGGCCCAACTTTGCGTCATATAACAGTTTTCATTACGTCAAAAAACAATGACTGAGTTTTTGTCTTCTAAAAGAAGGAATAAAATGGGCGGTTGTAAGCTTTGTAAATATTGTCGTAAATTTGGAAGTTTTTCTTTCATTGTTACGCACTGTTTAAACATAATGTTTAATTGCTAATTTTTCTAATATGTGTGTACTGTACTGTGTAAATTAAGACTGAGTGTGTGTACAGCAGTTAACCGCGCAATTAAATACAGTGTGAACTGTATTTTCATGAACTGTGTTTTAATTCGTTTACCATTTTTCATACTTGACTAATTCTTTGCCATGTTCGGATTAACCGAACGTTCGGATTACCGGGGTTCGGATTAGCGGGACACTGGTGTATTCTCATAATGAAGTAGGGTAACATTTTTCCAGTTACATGATCATATAGTATGTGGGGAAGAAGGCTGCGATAAAAAATACGTGTTAGAGAAATAATTTAAGTATTTGTTTCATTACAAAACTGTGCTTGAAAATTTATTTCATTGCACTTTATCTGAAACTATTGTCAGTAGAAGACTGAGTGGGGACTGAAAAATAAGGATTGGCCGTCTTTCAGCGGCGTATTTCTGTCACCATCCAATCTCAGAATAGACAATCAACTTTTTGCTTAGCTACCAAAATACTAATAAATAAATCAGACTTTTTTTATAAGCTTGAATACTGATAAAACGGTTACAGGCAATCACTGAACGGAAGATTTTCATTTTAGGCGTTATTCGAATTGCTGGAGACCAAGATCCGATAGTAAATTAGGTCGGAGTTCATATTTTACTAATTGCAGCTGAAAGTTTAATATAGGGATTGATCAACGATGAAACAGACTTTTTCGACAACGTTTCATCGGATTAACATATTTCAAAATAATAAATGTTTTATGTATACTATCCAGTATTGAGTACACATTTATTCTATCAACTAGCAGTCTTTCTACATGAAAACTTTCCGGACGTTTACATGCCCACGAAATCTTGTATCTCTTCGTTGATGTAAAATTCAGTTCAATCTAAATTGTTTTTAATATCAAACAAGTGACAAGTGAAAATCTCATGCTGAAAAATCTGTAATATTGGTGGAGCCATTCATATCTCTTGAGTTTTGATTTTGTAGCAGTAGTGTAGGCTCGTGGTTTATCACGCAGACGCAGGAAGGTTCAGAAAATCGACATATTCAACACGTTCAGGATCCAGAAATACAATGACGAAATCATTGCCAACAGGCAAACTTCTTTTCGCACTCTTCATAGCAGCTATAGGTTGAATTTTCTGCGTACGAATAATTTCAGGTTGACTTGTTAAACTTGAAGTGAAATGAATGTATTTCTTCTTCAGTTTCGCAAAAAAACACAATTCAGTCTATCCAATTTGCTGTTTTTTTTTTACTTTGTTGTCTAAAATGGCATATCAGCATTCATTTCGACAAAGAAACAAAGCGTGACGAGTTCACGTTTTTTTTAAAAAAAATAATAATATGACGCGTTTGAATTAATTATATACCTACCGACTGGAAGTTAAAATATAGTTATGGTTGTTACGGGAGGAATGATCCTCACTTTCAAGTATAAAGCCTGGTGGACCGACCATGCTGACTACAGTTTCTAGTCAGTTCTAGATAATCTGGGCGAATGTTCAAATCTATCCTAACTTCAACTAAAACTTTTACAAAATAAGTCAACAGGTAAATTGTGACCCAGCAGCCTTAATGCAATATCTATGAGCTGGTGTCACCATGTTTATCGGTGTGTTTTCTCCTGGACAGTGATTCTCCGTTGCAAGTTAGTAACAACACATATTTGATTTACCTATAATTTTTTGGCACGTCCGCAAGCATAACTTTTAGCCATTAACATTTTCTTTGGCTATCAGTATTTAAGGTTGTCATCCTTCATTCTTACAATGCAACTAAAGAACTAATCCACAAGTTTGTATAGATTGTTTTCAATCTCCGCATTTTTGGTGAAGCCTTCGTATTTCCACCTGGCTGACCATTTCATTTGTAATATACTCCTCCAATACCATATTTCCAATTCTCTAAAAACGCATGGTTTTTTCCAATACTCACCAAAGCTGTAGATATATAAGACAAGTGACTGAAAGTAATCACTTGTTGGTTTATAGAAATGACTAGCGTAACTTCACGAAAGCTGAGTGACACTGAACATTTCACTTTTTGATTTCACTTTCATATTCACCGGTATCATTCACTACAGAACCCAGACCTAAGAACTGGTGAATTTTTTGGAGGATATCAAGTTATTGCTTTGTCAGTTGAACCTCTTCTCACCTATACACCATCGTTAATTTTGATTTAATCAAGTTTTATCTTCTTGCCAAGATTACTACTTCCTTGCTATATCCATTCTATTATTCAACGAAGTTAATTTATGGTACACTGATTGCTGGAAGTGTAGTATCACCTGCATAGTCTAGGTTGTTTGTTTTGTAACCGCCATCTGAGAATCTCCTATTTTTGCAACAAGAACATGTCTCATGACTCTTTCCCCTTCAATTTTTATTTCACTCTTTTTTTATCGGCATTTGAACTTAAGGCCCCACAACTCTTAGCTGTTCCTTGTGACGAGAGGTTTTCAAGTTTACATGTGTGCGTTTATATATCACAAAATTTACTTGGGGAAGTTCTACCACATTTTTTGATTTATCAGCTGTTGTAAGAGTTTATTTTCCTGTGTAAAAAATCTTTTGAGGAGAAAATTTGATCTGAATTCCTGTTGTGTTTCATCATAGTCACATTGAGGGATATATTCCATAGATGGAGTTTTGGTCTAAATAGCTATGAAAAGATCCATGGCTGTTTCATATGTGTGCTATAATGCTTGCAATTCGTCTAGATGCTCGCCTATGGCTCCTACTCTAACCAAGGTTTCTTTTATTTATTTTTTTAGGTAGTACAGCCTTTTCTTTTCTTCAAGGATCCATCACATGTTAGTCCAAACCACACAGTGTAAGACTTTCTTGTAGTCCATAAAATAGATAACAAGACTTGTGTTGGTTGTTCTCTCCTGCTCGTAGCTATTATAAGGTTTACAGAATGGATCACCAAATTAACACTTAACGTAAAAGAACAGAGTTTACATTATTCCTATGGTGACTAACCGCGGCAGAAAACAGTCAATCACAACACGTAGAGTTATTTGGGAGATCTTTACCGTATAATTGGACGAAATGGATCAAAAACATCAACAGTAGTTATAGCATAAATTTCAACATCTCGGTTATTGAAAACGCCACACGAAGTGAAACAAAATTTCATGATAAATTGTATTGTTTAATTATTGTGCGCTGCTATCCTGTACCATTCCAGTCGGAAACACAAGAAACCCCCACTCGACGTAAGGAGGGACAGGCTCACTCTACCGCAAAAGAGTAAGAAGCCGGTGTCTGCTGGCAAAGTGGCGGGCCCGGCCAATATCGCATTCACTTTCATCTCTCCCGGGCCAGACCACCGCTGCAGCTTTTATCCGCGTGAAATTCTCCGGCAGTCCACCCTCACCCCGCTGCTACCCAAACTCGTTTTCTATCTCTTTTCATACCGGTTTCCGAGAAGCTCTCTCTTTCTGGGTGGGAATTTTTTGGCCGGAGCGGTGAGGGTACCGGTTCTGTCTCGTGAAGGGATTGATTGATCCCCTCCCCGCCGTAATGAGATGGCTACGGCGTCATGGGGTGGAGGCGGGGGTTGCGAGGGAGGGGGTGGCTTAATTTAAAATTCAATGTCCCGCCGGGGGATGGGACGGGGCGGGACGGACGCCGGCGTCGTAGGCGGGCGATCCATAACGCAGGGGCAAAGTGGTCGTCCAGCAACACTGCTTCCTGCAGGCAGAACACTGAGGCGCGGACACCGTGCAACAACCTTGCTATATTACACGATAAGACACGACAAGAGATTAAGCCTTAGTATCTTTACCATAACTTTACCTGTGTGATCAATAAATAAAAAAGTAAAAATACGTATTGGTGACCTGCCGTATTTCTTTCACTATCGGAATGGTAAACTACTTTCATTAATGGTAAGAACAATGATCGGGGAACGCTAACAAGATGTATAACTATTTGCCCTAGCTTTTATCAGGTCCATTTATAAATGTTTCTGTGATGTTGCTGAGATATTTTGGCAGATATTCTACTGGATTTCAGCTCAAAATTTTCACCAACATTCTGTCATCTAGATTTATTTTATCTGCTCCTAAACATTTTCTCCAATATTACAATGGTCACAATACATCAGCTGATCAGTTGAGGGAAATGAAGTTACTTACTGATGCCTCGTAAGTATTTTTTACTTCAATTGCGACGTGAGGAATTAGAAAGTTCAAGGCAAAAACAGAAAAGGTGTAAAACTTCGTATACTACCCGTAGAATTATAAATCTACAGGTAAAGATGCTTATTATCTAACGGAATCGGTTGACGGCGCATAGTAATGTCAATTATGAATTTAAAGCAATGATATAAATTTCATTTAGGTTCTTAGGAAATTATTTGGGGATTGAGAAAACTATATAACTCAGTCTTTCCTGTAATTTCTTGCTCGAAGAGCGATGTACTATACATGTAAGATCCTCAGTCGATATAGGGGCGGAAAATTGCCGATATAATCTATTATCAACACTGATTCAAACTTTGCAATTTAAAAATAAGAAACGTACATTTGTAATTATCCTGAAATCAAATATCTTACGGTTCTAAGAACAAATTGAATGTATAAGACCACTACATAGGTTAAACTCATTTATGAAATAGTGCTAGATAAAAAATAAAGTTATTTTTTAAATATCAATTTGTCTTAAGAAAGTAAATCGTAGCCAATTATTTTCATCCTAAAAGATAAATGCAAATACGATTTTTCCAACGCTTTTAATCATTTTACCAGCGCTTGTCAAACAAACAAAAAAATCTCTCGTAAGTTCTAATACGACAGGTTTTTGCAGCAGTTAGAAATATTATCATTTATGAACTGTGATTCCTTCTTTGAAGTAATTTGGAGCGAATTAAATATTTCGTCGGAATGCAATCAGAACATGATTAGTCAGAGTTTAAGGCCGAATATTTCATCTCGTCTGGAAGAAATACGACACAATCTTTGGGTTTAGGCTCCTACGACGTCATTAGCTTTTAAAAATACAGTATTTGAATGTTTAGGGATATGAGCTGGTAGTTTATCTGACACATATCAAGTAACAGGAAAAGGACTATCACTGATTCTACAAAATTATTTCAACATTTATACTGACTTCGTAGTCTTTTCAGTCACTAGCGAAAGATAAGAAAATAATGAAACACCATCCAAATTGTATAAAAACTTCTCGAGCCTACAACCGAAGACAGAGTCAGAGAATGGCCCCGAAACGTCGCATGTGTTATATGCGCTCCTCCGGTTGGACGCCCCAGAAGTTTTTATACAGCTGATACGCCTGAAAATCTATATTTTAACCTGTACATTATTTCAGGTCACAAGTTTTTCTTAGTCTGCTAATACCGATGAAGAATAAAAGATTCTAACAAATTCATAAAATTTTCATTAAATTACAATCTTTCAAAAACGCAAGAGATGTAAAACATTATTATTAATATCGCATCATGTCTGAGCACTCTCCATTCTTTTAAAGCATTATTTGCGGCTTCTAGGGAATAATAGCAAATCTGCTGAAGTGTTTCGTAAGCAGCTATCACTAAATTTTCTGCTATTGGTTCTTAGAAATGTGCACTACTGGTGAATAATTCAATTCCGAGTCCGCCAAGTATGGGTTGAATAATTACCTGAGAAAGCATCTGAGTTGTCACTTAATTTATATACCAGTGTTAACTTTGAACGAGATGTGAATGAATTATTACACTTATTCTTAAATATAATTCCTGTTATCCCTTTTCAGATATTGAAATATTCGAATCTCTCCATATAATGGCCATTTTCATGTATGGTTATACCGAATTTTCCTACGAAGCGACTAGCATATACACCGGTAGACAAAACCGTCAATATCGGTAAGAGTTTGTGAATTGAGAAATTTTTCACAAAAACATAACCTGCTTAAGCGTTTATAGTAGCGGAAATTTGTTTGAGGGAGTAAATTAGTCAAAACATTTGTCAGTATAATACGACATTTTCACTGTGTGTTTATTCGTGAAATAGTTATTTGGTTGTTACCCGTTTCTTTTTAGGTTCGAGTTCGCTTCTCAGGGAAATGGTTGTCACTGTAAAACAAACCGCTAACTATCACGGGTAATGATTTTGGTTGTTAATATCCAGTACAACTAACGTAGCTTCCATTATAAGGCATATCTCGTGAGAACCCCCGCATAGTGCAGATGGACAATAATATATAAATTCTTTGTCAGTGAACAGGAATACTGGCAGAATTGCTAATATTTATTCACGTGTGATCAATTCACACACACTTCTACGGAGTTAAATAGAAGGACATATGATGCTAATTTGGCAAACACTTCTACACATTTTCGCAACCGAAGCACTGTAACAAATTGAAGGGTTCATTTTAGAGTCCTGTGGAGAGGCCAAGAGGGGCTGTGGCAGACACGTGTTGGGATACTCATCCTTCTATTCGCTATGCATGGTCATGTTCGGGTGATAAATTGTGACACGCTATGGACGTGTGACTAACAGTTAATGGACAAACCTTCCGAATTAAGGAGTCAATAAAATATCGTTTGCAAGTTTTATCGTTCTGAATTTTCCGGGTAGTGTCGCTTGTCTCGAAAATATGCCTACGTAGAGCGTACTTCGAGAAAAGACAGCTGGATGTAAGCAGTCAAGAAGGGTTTGGCGCCTAAAGTCTGACAGAGCCTTGCCGAATCGCCTAAAATATGGCAGAGCAGGGTAAAACATTTCCCAGGTGAGCAACGACTACCAAACAGACACTCTCACTCCCTAGAAGCTATTAGCTGTTATTACCTTCCTGCTTCGCCGGAGACTGCTGTAACAACAGGGCCAGTGATTCGACCCATACATGACATCGAAAGTTGATTGGTAATGAAATCTTTGCCCGAGAAATATGTAATATGTAACCAAATCCATAAATGATTATGTCGCATTATCATCCATCATCGAAAAGCTCATGCCATGTTTGGAAGTAATCATCCTCATGTTCTATTGATTTTCAAAAATGATAAATTCATAGCAGATTTTCAAATGATATATTTAAAGTAAAGTATTATGTCGATTTGAGTTTCATTTCTGCTCAGCCTTACCGTATAATATTTAATATCTATAATTCGTAAACTGTAAAAATTACGAATTTTAAAGTAATTAGGTACTAACTTTCCCAAAGCGTCATCATTTTAGTTATATCTCACACTTTAATAAAATGCTGCATAAGGTCTTTAACAGGATTAAAATAATTAACGTGTAGATAGAAAAACAAGTTCGTGTGTCTTCGGTGTCGATTCATATTCTTCCTTTTATAGGATTTCTGCTTCACATGCTACTATACATATTAAATTTACCATCTAGAAAGGTAAGTTTCTAGAAAGGAGTTTTTTCATTTTATTTAGAAGCAGCTCATGTATTGATTGACATATGAAGAGTCGTGAAACTTTCTTAACAACTCTTAAGGTGCCGCAATTACATGTTCTATTCGTTTTATGGATCACATAATCTTCTTCTACGACACATTATCCCAAAATTAGGGGTCGGCTGCCTTGATGAGTTTCCTCCACATTTTCCGGTACACAGTATCTCCTTCTTTCAGTACCGTGTTCAACAGGTTCTTCTTAACTAGATCATTCCAAGTAATCCTTTGTCTCCGTTTGGATCTCTATCCTCTCACAGGCATCCCCCACGCTTTCTTGACTTCACTAATACTAGCCACTCCAGCATTTTTCTTTATCTCCTCATTCCCATCCTCTCCGAAAGATCTTCATCTGTTTTATGTAATGTTCTGAGATCCGTAAACTGATCTTACCATAGTCGTATACCTTTTTACTTTTAGGTTTTTAGGCAGCGTCATATCACATATCACTCCAATAACATCTCTCCATTTGATCCTTCCAGCTTTTGCTATGGCTTTCACCTCTGGCTCACAGACACCTTCTGCACTTATCATTTAACCTATATATCTAAATGTATCTAGTTAGGTCACCTTCATTCATGGTGTCCATTATCGTTATAAATGGACTTAATGCTGATAATTCACACAATCAAAAAACGAGCCAAAGAAAAATGGCAAGAAGAATGGAGAACATCTCTAACCACCAAAGCTTCGCACTATGGGAGCATCCAACCAACTATTCCACCTCAACCTTGGTTTTATAAATGGATCACAAGCAGACGACTAACAACAATGATTTCCAGGCTGCGGTTCAACCACGGAAGATTCCCCAGCCACCTCTATCGACGAGGTCTGAGAGAATCTCCTATCTGTGACTGTTCAGATCAGACTATAGGAGACACCAACCACATTATATTTTCCTGTAGAAAATTTAAACGGGCCCAGGATACCATGATCAAGGAATTAGTCAACATAGGAATCCCTCTCCCTACCAACCTAATCCTACTCCTAGTTAGGGATGACAAAGCCGTATACAGCAGCCTTATGAGATTCCTAAAAAATGGAAATATAGAAATCTAAGACCTCACCATCGGTAAATAAAAATGTCAATAAGCATAAAATGAATTGTATAAATGACTACAACGATTCTGTTTTATTACTGAAAGATTGCACCTACGAGTAGATAAGTATGACTTAAAATTGTCATCAGTATAGTAAAAATTGTAAGTAATGAGTATAATCAAACATGTTATTAGTTAACCATAATGAATCATGTTACAAGGGATGGCTGTATGGTTACATAACCGAATGTCAATAAATAAAAAAATAAAAAAGCTTACTTTGATGTTTTTTATTGTTTCTTGATATCATTTGTGGATTATATTATGATATGTTGTAAAGAATTTTTTTTCTTTAGTTGATAGTACATTAACCGAATAGTAACATACTAACGCTAAGAGCTTTCGTAAGCCATTACATCAGCTTTAAAAACGGTGGCAGATGTAATGCGAGAACTCTTTTCATTTCATTCACGACTGGTCTCGAAGAAAAAAGATATGAGGGACGGGGAAAGAAACACAAAATATCTATCAGATATTATCTTAATTACTGACATTTCGGTCTGTCGTAATACCTTTTGAGTCCTGGAACAAAGGGTGCTTACGCTCTAGAAACAATCGGTAATGGCGATGTCGTGTTCCAATAGAGAGAGAAGTGTAAACCATCTCGTCACAAAAGAATCGTTGAGCAGCTGGCCACAAGTTGAAAAATGAAACTGGCCGCTTGTCGAGCAGCAGAGGAATGTGGGAATATTTATTGCCCGGCTGCTTATGAGGAGAAGGAAACTGATATTGCAAGCCGAGCACAGGCAAGTGTGCTGTGGACGGCAAACCACAAAGGAGCCGCAGTGTGATAGGAACACGAGATCGATATCGGGTCTTGTTCCGATAAATATGTCATTTATGATCTGCAATTTTTATCACATTTATACACTTTGCTTAAACAATTTATTGGAAGTGGCATAATGAAGACTACATGACTGTCCGCATGCTTTTTTTTTTTAATAAACCAACTTTAGCCATAGTTGTTTCGGTATCGCACTCTATTTGCGAAATAATGTTCTGTATGTGATACTAACAGTACCAAACTTTCCAGTATTGCTTATAAAGAGGGTGTCTACACGCGTAAGTGACGTTAATGAATCCGAACCACCAAGCGTGGTGGTGTAATGGTTAGCGTTCTGGCCTCGCATTCGGGAGGTCGGAGGTTCGAATCCCCGTCCGGGCATCCAGATTTGGGTTTTCCATGGTTTCCCAAATCACTCCAGGCAAATGCCGGTATGCTTCCCTCAAAAGGCCATGGCCGACTTCCTTCCCATTCCTTGCCACCCCCCCCCCCCCCATCGTTTCCCGTCTCTAAGGACCTCGCTGTTAAGAGACGTTAAGCAGTTAAAATAAAAAAAAGAATCCGAATCGGGAAGCTCCTATCTCATGCACAGTAACGTTTATGTTCGGTTTAAGTAATAATACTAGGTGTGGACCAGTGAACATTGTTTGGGTATACTCAAGAGCTAGTATTTTTTATAGGTTTCGAGTATAGTACCAAGCAAGGTAATAATGAATATACACAAATATTAGGTCTGTTGAAATCAAAATTACTTTACACAGAGTCTACAAGTAAGCATAATGTATTTTTATGGACAAAAATGAGTTTTTAAGATGATAGCTCACGACTTGATATGACTGAAATAGTAATATAACCTGCCTTTATCCCAATTTGAAGAATTTTAAAGAGACTTATAGTAAAGACGGAGAGAATCATGGACACAAAGGATCTGACCGTTATAAAGAGGATACTGTAAGTGTTTTCAACTGAGCAAGAATTTAAAATAAAATTAATTTCGATCAAAAGGAATTAACTTTCGATAGAAAAAATTTGTTTTCTGCCAGTAGTATTCAAGATATTAAAGTTAGTTAAATTATTAACTTTTTCTTCATTTTAGCGGGATGGCAGGTTGACGTCATAGAGGCCCCATATATCAATTTTGTCGATTGGTGTATTTGATGATTGTTGTTTGCACTATTTCTCAAATCTTTTGAGGTACAGATGACAACGTAAAGCAACGGTTTAAAACTGATTTTAAAATGCTTTTCATAATTTTAGAATATATATCGTGGCATAAATTTGTATTACATGCATATCTAAAAGTCAGTTGAAAGACTGTGATCAGTTTCAAAACTTAATCATTACAGCTTCCTTTAAGTGGTGTCGCAAAAGAAATTTAAGAAAAATCTAAGAGACCGGAAATAAATAAAACTACAATTATAAATACAACCCCTATTAAAATATAACGTTGAGGGAATTTCTACATTGTCACTGTGTATATATAATTGTGTGTGTGTGTGTATTAATTGATTGTGAATGGTTTTTCAGGAATTATGTTTACACAGTAAAAATCAATGGCGTTAATTATACGAGAAATTGTAAACTTCAATTGTGGGTAGGTAGTAACAGCGAATAAATTGTTATTGTGGTTATTAAGTTTCTGATCATATAATATACTCCTAAACTTCGTAGGGCTGGTCATACGCTGCGTCAAGATTAACGTATCTGTTGTTCTTAAAACTGGAAACTTTCTTCATAAATCCAAATCGTACTTAAAAACCACTCTGTGTTTTAAGTGACATGCACGTATGTTCAAATCGAGCACATAAGTGTTCCCTGGGTCGTGTTCTGCTGACGGAGTGAGCTCGTGACTGGGATTCTGACCTCCGTTTTATTAGAGGGGCTGAGGAGGAAGGCAGATGGCGTTTATTTCCGCCGGCTGAGGCGTCTGACGCCGTTTGTCACCTGGCAGCGAGAGGCCATCCAGCCGCTATTATGAGGGCTTTGGGGCTCAGAGCGTCTAGCTGATCCACGCCACTGAGAAATCTACCAACTTAGTTCCCGTATTAGACGTACCTCTGACTGATATTGCGTCTTAGTGCCACAATTTTGCAAGAAGACAATCTGGTATGCTGCAAGTCGACATAAGCCTCCCTTCCTTCGAATACAAAATGACAACATTGCCATTTCAAAAATACCAGAGATGATCTAGTATATGTCGAATATACTTTTGCTGTGAAAAATGCATTTTTCTACCGAAAGGTGATACATTAAATGTTCACCGGGAAAACAGAAACGTAAGTATGTGAGTTCATTAGCGCTCCCGCTCTCATTTTAGGACTTTTTTTTGGGGGGGGAGGGGGATTGGACGGAGGGATAGAGATTTAAGTGCTAGTCACTTAGCCTTGGAAACGGTTTTTTGAATGATATTTATTTTATTGTATTTTTCATGCTCTCTACCCTTAAAAAATATTTGTTTAGCTACATTCGCTATTATAAAATCCTATTAGTATGTACCATGAGAACTCTGAATTGCTTTAGCTATGCAAAATAAACTGCGCATCATATTTTGGCACAATTCCGTGGCTCAGTTATTAAATAATTAATTTTGCAAAAGAATCTATGGTGAATTTTAATAAACCACTAGCATATAGATCATATTTTGAATATCACATACAGGAGTTGGAAGGGGTGCAAAGAAGGGCTGCTAGATTTGTCTCTGGCTTAAGAAATAGTTTAGTATTCACTTTGGTTAGTAACTCATGCTCTGTCAGGTACTGCAATATTATATAATCACTTCACGTAATTGAACTGTTTTCTGCAAAATACTAAAGGTTCGAGCAGAATTTTATATTCTTACCGCCACGTTTAAGTCCATATCATCCATTAGCTACATACAGCACATTAGCCTTTGAGTGCCTCTTTATCCTGATACACTGCAGAAGCACTATTCCGTTCTTATCGTTTACTGGCTCGTACCCGCGACTTCGTACGCGTGGATTAAGAATTTTTTTTGCCAGAATTAAATATAGAAAGTTGTTGGTAACGAAGGATTGGTCCCAAACAATATCGAGTCGGAATAATATGACAGGAAAGCTATCACTATATCATTGTACCGTCGAACCTGTCTCTTGAAGAGAATCAATTTCATCCATATTTCTGTCACCATTCAATAAGATCTCAAAATTTCGTGACTACAACTGTTAATCATACTGGAAAAAATATCCTCCGCCCTTCATACAGATTTCCTTATAAAATTCCATTACAACGATATAGCCATTTAGTCGTCAAAACTTCCGTATTTATAATAATATTACTGTGGTTCACACTCACACACTGACTGCGAACAACACCTGAGGGACCATTATAACGTAAAAAAGTGTACACCTACAACATTGCAAGACTACTTACGATTTGCCTCGCATTGTACCCCTAAATTTCTAATATCTACAGTTTAACATTCAATCCGAATAACCTACGACCCAGGCCTGACTCTCACGATAAAAAACAATTTTTAAAAATCTTAGCCTCCACAGAGATTTGAACCGGACACCACAACATTTCTTAAGCAAGCGTTTTAACCACTGAGCTGCCAGTCCACCACATGGAAACACGGTACGGAGACGTCCATATCCAACGTGTCTGTCTATCACCGTATTTCGAAGTTATGAGACAACATGTGTTATTTACACATATAATTTTTCAACCAAATGTAGACTATTTTTCTCCTTGTTTCAAAGGATAAGTGTGCTAAGTTTCATAGAGATCGGATGAAAACTGTGGATTTGTATGAAGAACAAACAAACAAACACACATACATTCATCTTTATATATAAAGATTACTAATCATATAATACTATAAACTGTACTGAGTTAAAGAGATGCCTCTCGGCAGCAGGTATTCAGTTACAGAGCAGATAATGGGAATAAGTAACAAGTCGTGTCATTTTGTGGATGTAGCACATTTTATTTAAACTTCAGTTTCATCCAGAAACTGCCTCAACTTCTATAGGCGATTCTGTAAAACTAATAATAATCATCTCTATGATATCTATCCCAGTCGTATGCAGTTTATAGAAAAACGTAGAACTGTAATTCCAGAATTGTATATGCGAGGTACTTGGTCATATTAACTGAGTGGAGTGTGATCGTACTGCATTTAGTTCCTTCCACTAAAGATTTTTAGAGCAGAATCTATCCCCTGTGGTATGTATATATATATATATATATATATATATATATATACATGTAACAATCAGATGCTAAATACCTAAAAAAGTGGAACTTTCTTCCTACAGTCTCAACATATCCTTAACACTTCAGTGTTTTAGTCCAGAAGCAGTTACAAATCAAAATGATAATTGGTGAAGAAACAATCAAGAGATACTGGTAAACTAAATCAAATTAACATTCGGTGAAAGGACAGGAAAATATGAAGCTTTAATAACAATTACGTAGGTTAATTTAGTGAGTCTAGTGAAGTTTCTGGATAATTAAACATATAAGGCAGATCTTAAAAATAAGCGTTAAAATATGGTCATAAATACTTCACTGAGAATAAAATTGATTACAAGTGTGGGTGGTTCTTTGATTCATTGTTTATAGATTGTAACGAAAATACTACTACACAACGAAAGTCTATTCACTCGGTTATCGGATTTCTGAGAAGTGCCGCTCTCGGTTAGATAGTTGGGTGTCTCACCCGTTCCTGAGAAATTTATAGATAGAAAGAGAAACATATTTTGAAAGGAAGGTAGCATTCAAACGTACTCGCTTCTCTTTAAGTAGACAATAAGTACAAGACACAGTCCATTCTCGTAGGCGTTCATTCTGTACCCTCCCAAATGGAGTATGAATTGTGTATTCAGGTGATAGCGAGCCGAAGCCTTTGTCTGATTCAAATTTCACAAGATGGAGGTTCCATCCAATTGCAGTTGATACATTTTTTAAGCAATAGCTCAACCTACATCGACAGTTCTCTTTACCATTCGATACGATGCAAATTCCTGAACGATATCTTAATAATTTCAAAATACATCGTTTGAATTTTTATACTAGACAACTGCAATTTCCTTGTACTCAAACACAATAATTACAAATAAATAGTATAAGTAAGATCAAAATGTGAAAGTAAATTATTGATGATATTGATGCAGGAAATGCATTAATTAATTAATTATTTCAAATCGGTAGATTTTCCTTCTGATAGCATAGAAAAACGTTACGGTACATAAAATAATTTTATTTCTAACTTTTGTTTGTAGCATTTACGAAAGAAACTATCTACAGTTTTTAACGTTTAAAGTTATGGTTTAAGTTTAAGGTTCATGCAAATAACAACAGAATTGAAATTCCAGTAACTAAATACTGGGATAATATTTTTTGACTTACTTACATAGCTATATAAATACTGTAAGTTGGTAACGGACTCCAAAGATATATATTGAGAAACAAAAGCAATACTTCGAAAAACAAGTTTGAAATTTACATTAATAACGTAGATATTAGTAAATAATACAAGGTCCTTGAAAGAGGACTTTACAAATTTGAAAGCATATGGTAATTTATTCAGAATATATTTCAGTATCATTTTTAGTGAAACACTTCATGCTTCACTAACGTCGTGTCATAATGGGTTTTCTTTCTCATATTGTTGATATCCTCCATTTCTCTTACAGGTTATTCTCTCTCCATGTATTTTTTGGCTGAACTTTGTGAAATGATATGTTATGAGTTCTCTTATTAAACGCGTAATCGATTCCAGTAAAAAAGGGCATTCCAGCTACTCCACAAAAGTCATGTAAATCATGGAGAACATCTGCAACTGCGTAACTAAATTCGATTCATTATGTTTTAAAATTTGATAAACACGATTGCATGTTTCTTTCTGACAGTTTTCGCGATAAAATCTGTTCTGAAATTTGCATTCAGCTGCCAGTCATGAAACTCGACATGAATAAAGGATGAAATCTGCGGAGATATTTTTAGTCTTTACGCCAAGTATTCTTCATTTTCTTTTTTATGTGTGCGAATATGGTCACAATTCACGTCGATGGTAGTAATGGCCTATACATGAAAGACATGAAGTATCTCGTTTCAACATGACATCAATAAAAGTTAATTTCACTGTTACTTGTGTTAATTAACATGTATTTAATTAAGGAAGTAAATTCCAGAGGAAACATGGTTGTTTGACATCACTATTCTGTCCATGGCTGTTGTTTTTATTACTTTCTTTACAACTGCATTTAAGTTGCAATTATTCGTACCCAATTCATATTAATTCAAATGAAGAATGTGTGAATAAAATCTTAAATTACTCTCTAAAAATTTGATTCAGAACCAGACTTATATGTAACAGAGATAACTAGCACGTAGAATTCTTCTTGTAGTTCATGATTTACAACCGTATAAATCAGCTCGTTGTAGGCCTCTATGCCTTGAATACTGGTATTTTTATATACTGTCAACTATGAACTAGCGTAATTCATTCATTTCATAAAACGTATATTTAACCCAAATCAGGCATAAATATATTAAACATACGATGAAAAATTGTGTTAGTACAATAACGAGAGAAAATCATACTACATTTATAGTAAAATTTATACAGTAACGCTGTTTCTTTCGGTACAAAACCCAACATAAGCCCAGTAAATAGCATTTGACGTTAGAATTCAAGTTTAATGTTTTCTCAATACGAAAATCACATTTACAGAATTTTACTAAATCATTCGCAGGATCTACGATGATCCACCTTTTGCAGTAACGTAGGGACATTTCCAAATCATACTAGGTTTTGTCTCATTCCATGATTCGTCTAGCGCAAGCAAATTTGTTTTAATGATTTAACGTTGTTTAATGTATAGTATCAAAATACGCTTGTTGTACTGTGTTGTTAATAGTTTTATACGAAACGTGATAAACTAAATTTGAAGTGAGCTGTCGGATGCATCAGCATCAAGCGTAAAGTAAATGTTAATTACTCTTAACGTGCATTGTTATACAAAATAGTATCAAATAATCTATGATAATTATATTACATAATTGTGCTTGCCATATTATTTTACTATCTAAAAATCAGAACTGACATTTATTAAACAAATTTGGTAAAAAGCTCCAATGTCACGCACGCAGGCATGTCCATTATATGGTCATTACGTGGGGAGATTAATACTAACAGAATTTTCAAACTGTTTCATCATTATATTTCTGACCTGTACGTTTGAAGAAATCATCGTATCACTATGAACACCAGAAAAAATTAAGTGAACAGTCAATAAAATACATGGAAAATATATCTTATCCTGAACATTCAATCTGCAATGAAAAGAGGATGAATGTTTTGCGTACCATCATAGATTTAATTATACGAAATTTACGCCTATGGAAGAACCCTACTCTCTGTATGCCTTCTTTGCTTCCTGGTAAGTAATGACTTCATCAGTACTTGAATTATTTGATTATTCCTAGCTACATACGGACATCGCTTTGCTTTAGAGAGTAGAAAAACCATAAACTGTTCTCTGCAGAAATTAAACATTATGGAAAACCTATCGTCAATTCAATATTCTCGATTAAGCCTTTCCAGATTGAAAAGTATAGCTAAAATAAGATGTAACTATTTACAAAATTGGAAATCGAAATATATCACCTTCATATTTCAAATAATAACAAAACGATTAAAAGTAGTGTGTTGACGATGAATTTCTGATATTTTTTTTATGGCTTTACGCCTCATCGAAGTCGAGATCGTTAGAGGCGAGAAATAATGGTTTTTTTGGGGGGGGGGACAAGGAACGGGAAGGATACGGCCATGGCCTTTTGAATGAAGCATCCCGGCATTTGCCTAGATTGATTTGAGGAAACCATGGAAAACCCAAAGTTGGTTGCCCGTACGGGTATTCGAATCCTAGTCCTCCGTAATGCGAGACCAGATGGTTACAACTGCCCTACTACGCTCGGTCTCTGATGTGTTTCTCGTAACTACTCCAACATGGTTGCTTGTTAAAGTTACCAAAAGATATTTCAGATTATCTTGCAACAGTTCGGGCGCACTTTGAAGTCTTGTTTTTAGTATTTTTACCTGATGATAGAAATTCACATCACATAGCTGACATTATTGCGTACATTTGTGTGGTAACACTTTTACTGTGCAATTAACATTTCCATATTCATTTGAGAAGTCTTGATCATAAACCACCGTACAACGTGACCACCAAAGGGATTAGTTAACAACAAAAATTATTCATTTATAAGGTATGTTTTAATGACCAAATACAAACATTTTGTATACAATTATTTCGTCAGCTTTCCCGATTTTCAACAGGTCACATCCTCCGGCTCCAAACGCCGAATTTCTCCTCGTATCCTTGGACCAAACTGGTCGCCTGGTTCCTGAGTACAAAGGAATATGTGTGGTAGCAATTCTTCGAATAGTGTAAAACCATTCTGCGCCATGTTTGAATGATTCACTTTTGACAACTTCTGCTTTCGCACGATCACAGGCTTCTAGCCTTTGAATTCCAGAGTGTGAATATAAGCATATACATAGGCACAGCGAATTTGATCAGTATTAGTAACAAATTTTGAACTGAAATTTAGAATTTACAAATGTTAACGAAATCTGCTTTCTTACATCAATAATGGAAGGATATCCATCAAAAAATGTTGTTGGTGTGCATGCAATTTTTGTTTCAAATGTTTCTATGATTTCCATCATCCATGATTTGTGTATATCTCAAAGGAAAATAACTAATTTTGAGACTTTGTTTCAAAACAAATTTGTAATGCTACCAGATCAAATAGCAATAAATAAAATATAAACAGAAAAAAAAATCACTGGTAGTGGGATTTTTTTTTCCAATTCATAATTTATAACATATAATTACTTACAATTAATATATTTCCATTTACAGAATAACATCAGTAATTTAAACATGATAACATAGTACAATTTTCCTTTTACAGAGTAATATCAACAGTTTTACAATAATAGTACCATTAGATTTAGCCAACACGCTGAACTAAAATGTAGACTTTATTTATCAATGTGACTACGCAGTTGAGCCGTCACCACCCCCTTTTTTTAATATATAATTACATTTGCTGAATTCCAGTTGTGCCAGCGACACAACAAATGGATTGAACTGAGGACCGCCCGCTCAGCAACACACCGCCTCACCTCCCACGGCTAAACCGACGTTATAGACAAACGGTCTTTGGTAGCGGTATAACTCATTTAGGCACAATTTTTACACTTTGTAATCCCCGATTTCACTTAAACGGAGGTCGACCAGGCAGAAATCTTTAGGGCGAGAAACCACAGGTGACGTACTATATACCACAATTGTATTATTATTATTATTATTATTTTTTTTTTTTTTTTTTTTTGCAAAATATAATGCTTGTGGCACATCTAGAATTGAATTTCAATTAGTATGTTCTTTAGGTGCGGCAGTGTTTTCGAAAAGTGTACCACAAGGTGTGCACAATTCGTCGCCTAGTATAAGGGCTCACTTCGCTCGCCCAAAATATTCGAAGTTTAGTAGACTGAGTCATATTCCTTAGTCATATAACAGATGTAAGTTCTAATTCGGTTATGTGTAACTAATATGATAGTCGGTCAACTGATATGCTAAAATATTTGTTCAACTTAATAACAAACACAGGACGACATTTGTGTCATGTTATTATGTATCTCCCTTAGCTATTCTCAAATCTTATTTTCATTGACGAAACTATTGTATGTTATGAAAGTTAAATGTTAAATGGGAGAGGTGTGTGTGTGTGTGTGTAATTTTTTTTTTGGTGATCCTGTTTCAACAAACAACTTTTATTTGTTTTACCTAACATCACTTTTACTGAGAAAACAAAAGAAATGTTTTTCATATTTATTTGTACTACCATGCTCATATTAATCTGAACGACCTGAATTGCACATCGCTACATTTCCTCCTGGGACTTATTCAACCCATTATACACATCTACGAAGACAGTACTATACCCTGGAGGTGGTACAGTCTTACGACTATTAAAATTGAGCCACATCCACCTCCCATAAAACGAAATACATTTCCGCTTTTTTTGTTTCATAAACCGAAATAGTGATTATATTTCGGCAATAAAAGAGTTATAGGAACATCGAATACGTTTCATTTACTGTTTTAAAGACATTTTACAGTTATTAAGTGTTCACACATAACACGAAAATTACCAATCTCAAACAAAATGCTGGTTTTTAGCAAGTACTGGATAACATCAAAATGCAGATTTTATACCCGTCTACAACAACTTAAAATAATTCGAAATTTACGTTAATATTCGACGTTTGCTGTGTATTATAATTTTTGGAAACAGTACACACTTATCTAAGAGTTCAGTCAAATATATAACACGTAACAAGATTTCGGATTTAATAATTTTGGCAGTGGTCTTGTGAGAATGCTTGCCTGTAAAAGTAATTCTTTTAGTTGTATCGTTTCTTGAACATACTTAGCGTGGAACAATAGAAAAGAATCATAACATTAATGTTCTGGCTGACGTGAGACACTGTCAACGCAGCATTCGTGAGTAGGATTTGAAAGACACTTTTCTATTAAATTTAACTTCACCGTAAAGGTTTCTGTCGCTCAACATTCCCCATTTTTTCTAGTGCTCATAACAAAGTCGGGCGATTGATCATTGATGTAATGCTTAATGATAACTGTTTAAAAATAATCAAGGAACTAAATCAAACTAATGTGTCTATTGTGCGAAAAAGTTTTATTTAGCTAATGTCCTTATTGTGCGACAACGATAATTTCTAGCCTGTGGTATTTGGAAGCAAATCAGAAATGAAATGGAAAGTGGCTGTTCTTACGAAAAAAATTCTCATAAAAGAAGAACATAAAATTCAAAGCTTCCGTATTTAAAAACATGCTGCTCCGACTAGTGATAGCTAATGATATAATTGATGCATAACCCAAACTGGGAATTATTCGTGGCATGGAGTTATTCTTCCCTGTCCTATTGCGTTGACCGCTATCTCCGGGAGTCCGTAAAAAATTCGGTTTGCGGTAGGGGGCAAAATCGTTAACCGTAGCACAAAAAGAATATACGTTATTAAAGAAGTGC
This sequence comes from Vandiemenella viatica, assembly GCA_031002005.1. Lineage (NCBI taxonomy): Eukaryota > Metazoa > Arthropoda > Insecta > Orthoptera > Morabidae > Vandiemenella > Vandiemenella viatica. The sequence goes on along the minus strand of CM061920.1, from coordinate 224,293,313 downwards.
AGAAATTTTAAAAGTTAATTCTGACGCATATCACCATTGATGAAAAGTTTCTTTAATTTTATTTCCTAGATTTAAAATTCCAAGAAATAAACAGTAAATTCCAGGAACGAGGAAAGATAATGCCTGCCTCGTTATTAGTTTCTCCTACCTCAGCTTCCGTCTCTGGTAAGCCTGCCGCTATGGTGCTGTAATTGGCTCAGGTTCGGGGATGCTGATTGCTGATCCCGGAAGCTACGAGGTGCGATGTCTTGCGGTTCCACGGTTCGAGTCAGCCGAGGGAAAAAGTGGTTAAATGATGCGTTATGTTTTTCTTGGGTTACCCGTACACTGGGACAGTGAAAACATATTTTATATCTATTGGGAAGTTGAAATTACAAATTTCTGCCTGTATCTATTGTGAAATCGAAATTCGTTGTTATTCTTCAATAAAGTCACTATTATTTCAAAGGCACGGAAGAGGCTGTATTCTAAAAAGGTAACCGAATTCGGCGACGATATTTGAGAAATGGCCCCCATTCCTCATTCCATTGAGTAATTTCGAGAATTTTTATTTAAACAGAATTTTTGATAGCCAGATCGTGAGTGTGAATTGACTACTGTCTAGTGCCACTGATGAAATTTACCCTTCACCCAATTCGTTCAGCTATTAATTAATGTAAAATTCCGGTAAATAAACAATAACTTTCAGAAACGAGGAAAGATAATGCCAGGGTGTTTATGCGTTGTAGCTACCTCATCTTATCTTCCGTCTCTGGTAAGCCTGACGCGATGGGACGGTAAGTGGCTCATATTCGCGGAAGCAGATCCCGGAAGCTAGTGCATTGTCTCGTGGTTCCACGGTTCGAGTAGTGCCGCGGGAAAAAGTGGTTAAACGATGCGTTATGTTTTTCTTGTGTTACCCGTACACTGAGACAGTAAAAACGTATTATACACCTATTTATACGTTAAAATTACAGATATTGGTCCACGGTCGTTGAGAAGTGGCAATTCCCCATTCCTATGAGTATTTTCGGAATTTTGTTTTATTTAAACCGAAACTTTTTTGGCTGGAACGTGGATGTGACTTGACTACTGTCTAATGCCGCTGAAGAACTTTGCCTATTTGTTTGATGAACATTAACACAATCAAAATTTAATTTAAAACTGCTGGTATCTGTATGTATTGACGTATTAACTCATTGTATGCTGAATTGACACTAAAGTAAATACAATCATGTTGTGGATACTGAAATTTGTAACAATCTAGTCTTAAAGTATAAATTGTTCGCGATCATTCATTTCGCCAAAGTGTAAAGTAAAAGGTTTGTTTCCTCAAAGTTGTGGAAAAATGATAGCCAGTATATAGACGTCATAACATCCACGAGGACTATGAGAAAGAAGAGTAGTTTTATAAATATCCTACGTTTCATTTATTCTAAACAAAAATCTATCAGTTTCTAATTTTTTTAAAAAATTTTATCCCAAGATAAATATTATAACAGAAAGAAACAGTGCCACTTATTTTTTCGTAATGTTTTGTTAATAGAAAACTTTAAAAAATTACGTGTCAGCTGATAGATGACGATAGCACTATCAAGCACCACATTGTAATTAATTATAAGGATTTATAGTTTGTCTCAGTTACACTCGGCAAGTGATGTGTGGTAGGATCATCATGAGGAAATAGGGCTGTTTACACACAGCGTTGAACGCGCAACCTTTCCGTGAACCGCTCGTATGGAATATCCATTCCCAGGATATTCCTACTTCTTAAAGAATGAATAATCATTAATTTTCTATATATACTTGTACAGTCTTTGCATTAAACGTGGACAGCGCTGTCATGTCCTATCAGTCTTTTTGCACAATCTGTCAGCAATCTCATCCCAGGAAAGAGTAAGGCAATGCTGGCTCCGCCTTTTGGCAATATCAGTGGGGGATATTTCATTCAGAGCCATCTATATTTCAGATTATTCATGAAATGCATGAAACAAAACTGGAATTAAGCTCCTCCACACTGACGATTCATAATGGCGGGGTAGTTCATCAACCTTCCCCTACATTTCATAACACTTTAAATAAATTCAGATCGTAAAACCTATCGCAAAAGTTGTAATTAACGGGAATGCATTAAAGCGAGGCAAAAAATAACCCCCAAGGCTCCGTTCTACTTTTTACTACAACTGAGAAGCGTAAAACTTAAACGATCATTATTTACATACTGGTTTGGCTATGCCTTCCGATAATATTTCACTCATAATGTGGTCTGTGGACAAACCAGTGAATAACCATTTTCGAGAATGTAGATTGTTTAGTACTACGAAACGACAGAAACAAGAGATTATTTCGAAAAAGATTGAATGAAACAGTCTTCCTAGACAGCATTGTTAACAAACTGACGAGAATCGGGATTGAAGCAGTGAGTTCTAAAATTACTGCTTTACAGCGTAGCGACCTGATACCTGCGGGATTTAATAACTCATTGCTTAATAAATCATATAATTTTTTGTTATTCTTTGTTTGCGATTACTTCAGTATAATAACATAAATAGATACCACCATTTGGCGAAGAAAGATGTCCCCACTCTTGTGAGTGTTCTTTAGTCTCGTGTGTGAAGTGGAACGGTGACGTTTCGTCTCCCGTGATAGTCGAATCCAAAATAGACTAAGCCGCAAAAATTCAAACAAACACAGCCTACCGGTAAAGAATGTTCGACAGTGCATTAGGACCGGAGGACCGAGCGAAGTGGATGAGCCTTAACGCTCTGGCCTAGCATTCGGAAGGAGGCGGGTTTGTATACCCGTCCGACTATTAGAGGCGGAAAAGGACTAGTGGCAAGGATTTGCCAATGGCCTTTAAGGAATCATTCCAGTATTCACATAGAGTGGTTTGGGGAAACCGTTGAAACCCCAAATCTGGATGGCCGGACTAGGATTCCAACCTGTGTCCTCCCGAATGAGAGGCCCAGAGGGTCAAAGCGTCTACAAGAATGCGTGTGTCGAATGGTGATGAGGTAGAAAATTGTATAATTGTGCAGCCTTAAAACGATGTATACATTGAAGAAAGTAAATTGAAACTTTGCTTGGGAGACCTTAGATTTTGGATTTCCCTCTTACAGTTAACATGGATTAACATAGTATTTTTGATTTCCAGCTGTGACATGCAGTCTTAAGTTGGATAATAAAACCTCAAGCCGAATTTGCTGCTCGCGATGAATTATTACGTGTATTATTTGCGTTATATAGTGTTCTTCTTAGCCGAATGGAAATAGGAAAGTTCACACTTATTTCCCCCTACAACGCTGCCAAATCTACTTCCTCCAAACGTTGTCACGATTTCAGAACTTTAGCAGTGCTCCGGAAATTCCTATACAAGGAATCGTGTCTCATACCTAGGCGATATCATAAGAAGAGACACATTACCCAAATGGAAAATGATTTTTCTTCCACGTCTCATATTTTTATTAACTGATTTTTTTCTGTGTTTTCAACAGTTTGATTATTAATACAGATTATCAATAACTATACATTCACGAGATTTTGTATCTACATATATCTTCACTTTGGTAATATAATGGACGAAGCACGTCAGTGTTATAAAGCCGGAGTGGCTGAACGGT
>CM061920.1:224175511-224288714 GCA_031002005.1 Vandiemenella viatica | reverse complement strand
CTCCTCCCTTCGGCTGTCACGATAGGCGAACCTTGTCTTCCTCGACTCGGGTGAACTCGGGATAGCCTCGGACATTTCCGTCACCTGTGACCTCCGAAATTCCCCGTTCGTAAAACTTGGGCTCGGGTAGTTTGTTCACCTTGGTTTACCGTTTCCCCGGAGCTAAGGGATTATACGCCTGACCGACTGCGTGAGAAGGGTAGCTGGTGTCCATTGTTCCTGGCCGCCGCCAGGCTGCCGCGACCTTCTGGCGCGTCTGGCTCACGTGCCACACACACACTGACAACTCTTTCCGATAATTTCTCTCTATTCTTTTTATATATATAAATATGCAAAAATATATATATAAAAATGTACGGAATGACCCATTTTTGGTCATTCTGCTACAAGGTTTAAAGTGGTCGACCTGGGACACTTTCACATTTCGACCAAAAGACGCGTGTGTCCATATGTCTCACTTTTATCCAAACTATCTAACGCAGATCACTGGTGTTTGAGTGTGGTAGTTGCTTACATTCACCGATCGTGCACAACGTTGGTCGAATTTCGGTAGCTGTGGGAATGTGGGAGATGTAGTGGTTCAACTTGGTCGATCACGGACATTTTCGTATTTGGACCTGATACATGTGTGTCCGTATATATCGCTTTGCTGCCTCAACTGCATAGTGCGGACCACTGGTGTTTCTGTGGCCTTGAGTCTCCCATCATGCACTATGGTGTTTAGTAGTTGTCGGTAGCTATGGCGGTGTGGGAGATATGGTGGTTGTAAGCGGTCGACATAGAGCATTTTCCTATTTCTACCAATAACATGTGCGGCCCTATATTTCATTTTGTAACCATTAATACCGTGCGCAGATCACTGATGTTTGTGTGTGGTATTTGCATCGAGTCTCCAATCGTGCGTTATGGTCGTTGCATGTCGGTAGCTGTCATTCAACATGCCTTATAAACACGAAGGAAGTCGTGGCCACCATCTAGTTAGGAATAAATGTTTGCAGAAACTTTTTCACGGACAAAGAATAATGGCGCGTTTCATGGTAGCTGGATGCAGAACACTCCGAAAAAAGACTTTAAAATATAAAACATCATTCTATACATAAGAGTATTGAGATTTTATTCGAAATAATTTTGAAAAAAGACTAAATAAATTTTTTCATTGGAATCGCCTCAAGCAAGAAGTAAGGGATACATATATTAGGTATTTTGTCTTTTTTCCAACGGCGAAGGAGTATAGTTATGTGAATCTTACACAACAAGAAATGTCAGTGATGACTTATATAAAAGATGGAGGTGTGGTAGAATAATGGAACCAAATTTCTTGCTTTCCTTATCCTCGTATGGGACCTTCGTCGATAACCCGTTTCCCCAGTTATCCCCAATGATTCCTTGGTTACACTATGTAAAATCCGCTTTGACGTTGTGTAATGTATTTTTATGAGTGAAGGGAGTCCCGAAACTGGCTTTTAAATGATACTATCGCTGAAAATCTTCACGGGGGAAACAGGATATAAAGTCACCATAGGCGGATAGTTACCGTCAACAGTGTTGTTACGATTCACATCATACAGAATGTGCAAATTCGTGGCATTGAACTCATAAACAATCTATTGTTATGAATTATGTTTCTCCACATTTTTCTGCACTGGTGGTCGTATAGCAGATGAATATGATTGAATTTGAGTCCGTAGACTTATTCCGAGCGTGGTGGGAAAGCGATAACACTCTGGCCTCACATTAGGAAAGCCGCGGGCTAGAATTCCCGTCCGCCATCAGTATTTTGATTTTCCACGGTTTCCCCAAATCACTCCAGGCGAATGCCGGGACTGTTGCTTCAAACGATAATGGCCGAATTCCTTTCAATTCCTTGCGGCCGGCTATTTCCTGTCTCTAATGACATCGAAGTAGACTGTGTGTAAATCTAGAAGCAAGAAAAGAAGACTAAGGAGCAATAACAGATTAATTACTCTTAAAGAAACTATAAAACTACTAATAATTTTAGTGCCAGCAGCAGTCAACTTTCTACACAATGAAATTTTAAGCACATCATGTACAACTTTCAACAGCTGCCATATTAAATTGTGTAGTAATCATTACTGATTAATTTATAAACACAGTCATTATTTACAATGACAATTAATCCGAATCTGGCTGAATCCTCTAAAAATCCTCATTCGGGACACCTAGTATTTTTATTTGTATGTTGCTGAGCTGTTCTTCATTTAATCTGTACTCTTAGGTTATTAGCTTCCAACTCTTTACAAGGATTTATTAGAAGTAAAACATCCAATCAAAGCAATGAATTGTTTTATTCTGGAACGCTGCACAGTGCATTGCGTTTGGTACAAATAAACGCTTTTTACTCTGTTTTGCTGTATGTATAAGTCTAGGGTATGATCAAGCCATAAAGCAAATTTCATCGCAAATTTATCTTTCTTTCCTTCCCGATAGTACATAACGGAGGTAAAATGACTTATTAAAATTTGAAACTAACTATCATTGTCCGTATGTATGCTACGCAGACTAGTGGACTTAAATTATGAACCTCAACATCGTTACGCGCATTCAGTAAACATTCCTAACTACTGCTTAGTGTAATATGTTTCAGTTTCCGCACTTATTCGCACTTAGATACAACACTAAGCGCTGGTTCATTATTTTTCCCACTCTTTTATACGAACGCACCAGTGAGATAGAAAGTGATATGAAGAATGAGAGTGATACCAAGTTATTATGATTGTGTTTCCTCATTCCTATAAGGAGGTCCTGTTCGTAAAGAGATTTAACCATCTCCCTTTAGTATGTGCTCTAGTTACGCGATGGTATATTAACGAAAACATGACTGGATCTTTATACAAGCTGTGTACCTCACCATTCAAAAAATTTGTTAGTTGGTGAAATATTTTAGGTTATGTTTATCAACATCAACATCCAGTTCAATAATGGAAGCTCTTGTGGTTTCTCTGCCACCTAACTTCAGCTACCCTGCGTGAGTCTCTCTTCTATCGGTATGGCGACCTCTCTATACTTCTTTTTCTCGATTTCTGATCTTTTGGATTCCAAACCAATTCTGTTTATGGCCATCTTCTACCTTTTCTCTAAGGAATTCCATACATATATTTGTGTTTGAAGGTACAACTATGTATCTAAACACAATGAAATAGCGTTACATTAGTAAGCCATACGCCCTACTGCCTTATTTATAACTATATAGCTCGTAAGTTTTTGCATAAAATACGACGCAACCTTTCTGAGTTTCGTAACTGTATCTCAATGAAAATGCCTGCTTGAAGATGACACAAATACTTACTGTATAGTAATGACGGACTTCCAGCTAATGCGTTTACATTGAGCTCTGAAAACCGTGAATGTGTATTTCTTTGACCTATATTCATGTATTCAATATGATTACTAAGCAGTCACTTTCTTTGACCCATATAGTACTTGCATGAATTCAATATGTTTACTAAGTATCACTGTATCTTTAGACAAGGGAAAGAAACTCCGTATAATCTTTACTCAGATAATCGGCTGAGGTAATCGACAGTAAATTTAGAAAATTTGTTATTTTTTTTCCTTGGAACGAGCTTTCTGCAATATTGGAAAATTATATATATATATATATATATATATATATATATATACACCGTATATATATATAAACAATTGCTCGTACGGTATTGCTAGCGGGGAGATCTCAACAGTTTGTTCTGCCGCCACGTGACAGTATTTTAGATTCCCGCGCAATGCGCCTATTGTCGTGGCTAACTATGCTTACCCGGTAATCTTACCATGTATAGGAGTCCTACAACTTAACGTTAAATACTAACTACCCAACCGTTCTGGCGTACTTCAAATTACACAGCAAGCTGTGCCAGAGGTGAAGGTCGGGTTAAGGGTCTATGAAAATCCCCGCGGAGTCAGGGATGCGAACAGGGTACCTTTCCATCTGCAGTCATATGACTGAACTACTGAGCCACCAGACCTCTGTGCAGTTTTAGCGATTCCTCCTGATACATCGCTCCCCACGTAACAGCCGTTTCTGCACTGTGCGCCATCCCCTACCGACCGAGTCTGTTATGCGGGGGAACAGACGTTTGCGCTAATTTGCACTGCCCTCTTGAACTCTGGCATTTCACATTATTCCCACCTGTTGCGGGACCCCTCCAGCACCACTCACGCACCACACGCAGCAGTGAAATATAGCTCACAATAAACACACCGGCTCTACCGAATGTTATTGGCAATCAAAAAAGAGACCTCTTTTTTGCAGATTATATCGTGTATTTCTTCCATTTCTTCATCGATTCATAATCCAGTAGATTTTAAATAGCCCTTCTATCCTATAAAAAATAGTTCAATCCACCGAGTGTGGTGGGTGAGTGGTAAAAATCCAGCCTCACATTCGGTAGGACACGGGTTCGAATCTTCGTCCGGGCATCCAAATTCGGGTTTTCCATGGCTTCCCCAAATCATTCAAGGTGAATGCCGGGATGCTTCCTTCAAAAGCCAATGGCCGAACTCCTTACCGTTTCTTGCCCCAGTCCTTTCCCGCCTCTAATGACTTCTACGTTGACGATGAATAAATCCATAATAAAAAAAGTTACTTTCTGCAGATTCTATTTTCAAGAAAATCTGCTTATCAGCATCCACACATCAGTATCATGTACAAATTTTGGCACGCCTAGTAATTTACTTATTTATTTTGAATTTTCTGTTCTAGTTCAGTTGCTGAGTCTATATTTATTTCCTTTACAGATATCCTGGAGAATCATTGTTTTGCTTTGCTTCTCGTTGCTACAATCGTGAGTAATTCTAAGTAGGATAAATGTCTAATGTTTATTTTGGATACTTATTAATGATTCCTTTTAATTGATGGCGTGTTTCCCTGAGAAGGCCATTACTTTAGTTGTATTGGAGGAGATATTAAAATTTAGAAATTCTGGTTTATTAAATTAATATTCCGTTCTTTACTATTCGTTATCGTTATTCCTGGCGATTACTTCGTTTTCAGCTAAAAAAAAAAATACAACTAATATAAGAATTTTGTTACATTTCGTTCCTTTAAGCGAAAGTTCAATTCCAGTTCACAAAATTTTATCGGTGTAAATATTGAATAACACTTTCTTACAGTGATGTCTGATACTCTAGTAAATTGTACGTGTCTTCCAAACTCTGGATAATTTTATGCTTGTATTCTTTCAAAGGCTTTTGTTTGTTTCAACTAGGTATAAAGGGAAATCTTGTAATATCATTTACTCCTGCTTAGTTCGTAGCCATCATCCTAATTCCAGTCTATTATCGTCTTCCGGTAAAGGTTGATGAACAAAAATTTCTGAAATCCCGTGATACAATCAGAAATTACATTCCCTCAATTCACTGCTAAGACAATAGAATCTGCTCCACTGATCGATATGCTTGCTAAACCAAAGTTCGGCATGTGTCTTCAGTATCCTCGTCGCTGAAATGATGAAACTTGTCTGTCTGGAAGTGGGGCCATCTGCCACCGAAAGAGTATGTTTATGACATTTTTGAGATGGTCACTTTGGTTAATTATAGGAAAGGAAATAATCAAGATATTTACACTATGGACTATAAATATATGAAGAATGTATTCTAGATAGTGTAAATTACCCAAAAAGATGGAAATTTTGTGATCGTTGATGTCAAGAAGAAAATATTGGTCAATCTGTGGATTGTTTATAATTACGGTTTAAAATTAGGTACTAACATAGATAAAAAATTGTATAGGATGTGTCGTTCCGCGAATACAAATTAAGTCTTCAAGTGATCATAGATTTAATTTGGAGTTTCAGTTGTTCACATTTGCAGTAGGCTGCCTATCGTCAGTCGATGCAGCGCAGGTCAATAGTGAAAACTGAAATAAAACTTTTCCAGTGAAGATCTGATCAACGTACCGAAGAGTTGTAACCATGCTTCTAGTATAGTTTAGATCACTGAAGAGCGGTAGTGCAACAAAATCCTATCTTTCTTCTATCAAGTGATATCAGAGTATCACAGATAGAAACTAGATATTATACAAATTTATGAGAAATCAGATGTTATTGTTTTCTGATAAGTGGTACTCCCAGAATCGATATTAAGGACACACCCAATTGAAAAAGTTTAATTTTTTCTTAAAACTGCTGTGATTAATTTGGTAGTTTCTCATGCAAGGTCTTTCGAGCAGTAAACTCGCAAAACAATTGCTAACGGGTTAGCGTCGACGTTTTGAGGTTAACATTAAAACATTTCTGTTTCATTTCGTTGCTTGATGATTTTCATAATGCAGCGTCAATCCTAATGATTTTTTTTAAAAGAACTCAATGTGAAAGATATTTCACTCACATTTAAAAAGTTGTAGCAGCTGCTAATTGCAGATCATATCAAGTTGGGTATTTGCTCGTGTGTGGAAAACTTCCAGCATGGAGTTGTGAGCAGGGAATTACTTCAAATGTCAGCGCTTTGTCGCAGTTGGCCTTTCCACGGCGCACCAGCTAGCTACCCTCGTCCATAATAAAGCAGCTGCTTAAATTAAAATAAGCACGTACGAAGCTGGGGGCTCTTTGAAATTCAAACCGCGCCCGTGATTTCGTTACAGATACAGTTTTAATCTGGTTCACCGCGAGGCAAAGCAAAAGCGCTGCGGCCGTGGTTTCATTAATTAGAGTGCAATACTCGAGTATTTGAGCAAACGTATAATATGAAAATTCATACCACAATAGAAAAAAGAAAAAAGCATAAATCTCAAATGAAATTTTATCCCATCGAAATTGATTTCACCGTCGTTGATAAGGTTCCCATTTCATTTATTTTAATTCTTTTGTCTATGGTTCACCTAATATAATGTAAATTTAAAGCTTCCTGCGTATATGATGCCACAAATTAAATTTCACCTGTGGCTCATTATAATAATTAAGTCTTTCACTACACATGACGCTGCTGATATTGAGTTTGTTACGAATACAGTAATATATTTGCTAACATTTACACTCACATAGTTCAGTTTTGATTTAGATGAAGAATTTAAGTTCGCTGGTAGATTGCTACACCAATTCAGTACTGGAATAATACATTTCTTTTTACAATAAAATTCGAAATTCTTAATCAAACAATCTGTTCAGCAGAGACATTACCTTGAATGCTATTTGAAACTTATTTCTCATAATTAATTACTAGAAAACTGTTTAAATGAAGCCATTAATCAGTAATCATCTGCTGAGGTGGAGGCAATTGTTGCTTTATCTGTTTACGTGTCATGGATCCACTATGTCATCTATATATCAATACGCTAAGCGAAAACTTTGGATCCATTTTTAAGAATATTGCACCCACGGAGACGTGTGAGATTTGGCATAGTTATAGTTTGTATAGGGACGAAGTGCTACTCTAGGTACGCAAAGGAAATTGCGCCGTATTTGATGAAATTATATACCGCCTCCTTGGATCAAGGAAAAATACCAGCCGAATGGAAGACCGCCATCGTAAGTCCAGTGTTCAAAAGTGGGAATGTTAATGATCCTCAAAATTATAGGCCGATCTCGTTAACCTCAATATTTTGCAGGATTTTGGAACACATCATCTATTCAAATGTCATGCGGTTTTTGGATGAAGATGAGCTTTTAAACCCAAATCAACATGGATTCAGAAAAGGCCGATGCTGCGAAACACAACTTGCCCTCTTAATTCACGACTTGAGCCGTATTATAGATAAGCAATCCCAGGTTGATTTAGTTTTATTAGACTTCAAAAAAGCTTTCGACACTGTGCCTCACACTAGGTTACTTAGGAAACTTCGCGGTTACGGTATATCTAGACAAATATGTGATTGGGTTGCAGACTTTTTGAAGGACAGAACACAGTGTGTAGTTCTCGACGGTGAGCGTTCATCACTTGCCGAAGTGAAGTCCGGGGTTCCCCAAGGAAGCGTGATAGGGCCTCTGTTGTTTCTCATATACATTAATGATTTGTGCGACATAATAAGGGGAATGAAAAGATTATTTGCCGATGATGCTATTATTTATCGTGAAATCACAACCCAGGACGACTGCACTTTGTTACAAGACGATATTATGAAAATAATTGCGTGGTGTAAAGATTGGCAGTTGGAGTTAAACGCTAAAAAGTGCCAAGTCATGCGTGTAAGTAAAAAGATGACACCATTTAGCTTTGAATATACAATTAATGGCACTGTCCTTAGAACGGTAGATTCCGCTAAATACCTAGGGGTAACAATTCGTAATAATTTGTCGTGGAATGAGCATATCGAGAATGTAATTGGGAAAGCAAATCGTATGCTTCGATTTCTAGGTCGTAATTTAAAACAATGCACTCCGGAAGTTAAATCGATTGCGTACAAGTCACTAGTGAGGCCTCACCTGGAATATTGTTGCTCTGTATGGGGTCCTCATCAAAAGGGATTAATGGAGGCATTAGAGATGGTCCAAAGAAGAGCCGCCCGATTCGTGACAGGTATATATAGTTGGAGGGAAAGCGTAAGTGCCATGTTGAAGGAGTTAGGTTGGGAAGACCTGGAGCACCGAAGGCTTTGCTCTCGACGGAAGCTAATTGAAAAATTCTCGACTGACGTATTTCGGAATGACAGCAAACAAATATTGCTACCAGCAACATTCATATCTCGGAATGACCGCGAAAATAAGATAAGAGAAATCAGGGCCAGAACCGATTCATTTCTCTACTCATTTTTTCCACGAGCGATTAGGGAATGGAATAGAATAGATTTACCGGGCGAGTAAACACAAAATCGGACAGGAGTAGCTTCCGATAAAGCACTCCGGCCATCCTGATCTGGGTTTTCCATGGTTTCCCTAGATCGCTCCAGGCGAATGCTGGGATGGTTCCTCACAATAGCCCATGGGCGCCTCCTGCCATATCCCGTATATCCCTTCCAAACCATTACCTTTCCTGACAGGTGCAATGCACCCTCCGCCAAACACTTTTGGTGAATCGCGGAGTAATTGTAATAGTAATAGTAGAAGTGCAGAAAGATAAAATCTGTATATAATAAGTGTTACAAATGCATTAAATAAAATATAATATTCATTGTTTACATTCAATTGTTTTTTTAGTGACAACGACACTTATGGATGCTACCAATGTCTGTGGTCTTTGATCAACAGTAAAGAAAAAAGATATAATAAACATGTTACAAATACATTATTAAATAAAAAATAAATTCGAGAACGTGTGTGTGCGTGAAATCGGATCGGAGCCAACTATCTAACGTTTATTCCCAGCACTGAGATACTCTGTGGTCTTTGGTGAAACAAAAGAGTCACATAAAATAGATATTAATCTTTGAAGTTATAAAAGGAACATTTTGAAAAGGAATGTAGTGATTCTTCCAGATACTATATGGTCTTTTTTATTATTTAAAAGGTTAAACTTTGGTTACCACTCTTTTGATTTTTGAATTTCAGTAATTTCAATATGGATTTTTTTCAATTCATTCAGATATCTCTACCTACTTCTATTATGCCTCAATAGTATAGAACACTGACAGGTCGGAGAGAGAGAGAGAAAAAAAAGAAGGAATACCTATTTGCGTGAAATTCAAAATGATAAGAGACCAACTTTAAATAGTGAACACACAAAATGATGAAATTATTTTGATGAATACATTTAAATGCGCACTAAATGTTATTCCAAGAAATTTTGATATATTCGAATTTACAATGCAGGTTTTGCAATGCAAAGCATTTCGACTCAGAAGTTACTTCAGGTGAAAGAATTCCATTTACTTCATGTTGTCCTAAAGCTAAAGCAGTTTTGCCGGCCTTACGTCAAAAATGAATATTTTAAATCATTGTATGATGGACTAAATTCAAATGAACCACCAATAAATAGAAAGTCAAAAATTTAAGATACAATCATGTGTGGAGTGTATCATTTTAATTGTATAGGCATTGCAGGGAATTAAGGCAAACATCACAAGCTAATAACGTATTGGTACTCGCTCGCAGCCAACGACGTCAGTGTATGCAGTACATATCAATACAAACGCAATACAACAAATTCAAATAGTGATTATTACTCTTTCACGAAAGAAACTGCATAACTTAATTAATTACGGTCAAATTTCGACCCCTTTTCGATTAGTAGAGAGAGGGCAGCTGGAAGGAAGAGATAACAATATCCATCTACCTGACCGACCGCAACAAATCAGGTTTGAAGCAGAAAACGGCAAACGCCCTCGTACTTGTTATTCCGACGAGCAGTTCATGCTATTTGGCTTCATCAATGCATTACGGTAGCATAACGCACCCATAGAATGTTTCAGTTGTCTCATTGCTCTAATCAGAAATACCGGCGTAAAGTGCATGACCCTTTCAAAACCTACCCGGTACACTAATATTATCTCCAATCTTCGCACGTGTAAATGTTTTTATAGAAACTAGCGCACGAGGAAATTGAATCTTCTTTGTATTTAAATTTTCCGTGTAAAATTAATTTTAAAGTTATTTCGTAGGCGAAATAAATACATTCAGTCGTCTGGTAAAGCATCAGTCTAAGTTTCGTTACTGATATTTATCAACATAATTTTTTTAGGTATATGTTCTTTTAAATAATTCTTATATCTATTTATCCACGTATGCTTCTTCATATTAAAATCAGTTTAACGTTTAATTTTGATATCTTTAATTTCAAATTCCTCTTGTTTAATTAATATTGGTAAATTATTAAACAATTAACAAAATATTCCATTGATTTAAGAGAAATCGTATGAGAAACCGTTAGGGAGATGATGTTATACTGTCCATCCATTGTACCCGATATGTTTAAACTGCCTGCAGGGACTAATAATAGGTAATGAGGAAGGATAAAACTACGGAGCGATGGTGGTGGTACGAATATCAGCACCTCTCTTTACAGATGAACAATAAATATTTATTTTCTACATCGGAGAACATAACAATCATTTATTTGGAGATTATATTCTATTTCCTCGTGCAGAGCCTGATTAACGAGCGGTTAACGTCCTAATCCAATTTTCGAGACGTCGTAGGTTTGATCACAGATTCACTCACCCGGATTCCGGTTTTTCATAGTTTTCAAAAATCACTTCCAGTCTAAAAACATCACTGAATTAACTACAGATTTCTCTGAATTGATATCTCCTGTAATTACATATTAATTTTTAAAATGTCATAACAAATTTGTATGAATGTTTTCCATGAAATATCGCTATCAGTAAATTGTATACCAAAATGTAATATCAGATCAATTTCCTCTACTTCATTTTTATTATTAACCTGCTTTATGACACTGTGTGATGCTAGTTGCTATGATATTCTAATGAGTAGTAACTCCTGCCATGTGTTTGCCAACCATGAATGCTTTGTATCGTATTGTATTGTGTAGTTTTATGGAAGAGTTGTGATTTTGCCACCTATCGTCTAAGATGTAACGAAAAATATGCTAAAAGCTTCTTCAGGATGGACACTATGCCGGCTCACAGGTTGGAAGTAGGTCTCATGCGCAAGACACATTGGGCGAATGGTAGGAAAAAGTTACAAAATTATTCTTTCACTGGAGAGGGTATGTACCAAGGAAATGATAGAGTTGGGTTACAAAACATTGCTTCAATATGGTGATGTAGTTTGGGGCTTAAATTTTGGGCATCAAATCCAGGAGTTGTAGGGAATTCAAAGGAGGGCAGCTAGATTTGTTTGTGGAAGTCATCGCAGAACCCAGTCAGTAACTAATGTGATAAAGGAGCTGGAATGGGAGTCTCTAGACGATAAGAGGAGAATGGCAAGAATTTACAAGGCGTATGTTAATGATGAGGGTTGGATGGATATTAGTCTAAGAACTAGGACTGTTGCGTTGAAGGGCAAAGATGACATTAAACGCAATCTAGAAATCGAGTTCATGCCTACAGCAGTGGAAAATTTTCATTTATAGTTAAGGAGATGGGCAATAAGAATTAACTACCATGGGAAGTGAAGACTAATTTACCAAATACACTGGAAGAATTTAAAATACTTAAATAATAAAAGTAGATTGGTGGCGAAATTTATACTCAAAGGATGTAAGATAAGAAATAATAATAATAAGAAGAAAGGGGTAACTGGATGAATAAGGAAATTGCCTCCGTAGTGTGTGCTTCATCGCATTTAAATAAAATAAAATTCAACATACCTGTGGCGTGCATTGCGGTGCTTAAAGAACTACTTTACTACTCACATGCTATAATAGGTATGTAGATTATAGTTAGCATATCAAGTACTTTTTATATTAGCTACTAGTTGACCCGACAAACGTTGTCCTGTCCAGATGTCAGTAAATTTTTTTGTGATCAATTTTGTAAATTTGTTAAATGCTGTTAAAAATGTGTAAACAAAGTAAAAATGAGAAAAATACATAGTTCCGAGTAATCATTGTATTTAATAACGATTATGTTCATGATTACTCAGTCTGACGAGGAGTACATTCAAAAGTATGCCAACGCGAAATTATAGTTGCGCGATGAATTCTATCGGCAGTACACCACTGAAACGTTGGAAATGTGTATGTGCCTGGAATGTTGTAGACCATGCGGTTTTATTCCAAAATTTAAGTCACAGTTAAATTAAGTCAGAATTTCATGTTAACCAAATGGTTTATTTTCTTCCATTTAATTTGAAATCTCAATGAATCTACATCTACATCCATACTCTGCAAATCACAAACTTTGTGGGTGGCAGAGGGTGCTAAGCACCAATCATAAACCCGCCCTTTCCAATCCCGAATAGTGCGAGGAACGAAGGAATACATATAAGTATCAGTACGGCATCTTATTTCTCTAATCTTATCCCTCCGGTCATTGCGACCTAAATAGGTTGGGGGAAGAAGTATTTCATTGCACTCGAAATTTAAATTTTTTCGCATATTCTCCAATAAATTCGAACGCAAGCTACGTCTTCTGTCTTCCAAACTATCCCAGCCCAATCTATGTATCAATTCTGTGACGCTTTCATAAGGGCTGTAACAACAAGTCACGAATCTAGCGGCTCTCCTCTGCACCCTCTCAACTGAGTCAATCAGAACCTTGCGATACGGATCCCAAACCCCACAACAGTAATCCAGATGCGGACGCACTAGTGTTTTATACGCTATCTCCTTTGTTTGAGCATTACAATTCCTCAAAAAACGACCTATGAATCGTAATTTAGAATTAGCCTTGCCTACGACAGAAGTTATGTGCATGTCCCATTTCATGTTGCTTTGTACTATCACCCCCAGATACTTTACGGAATCAACCGTGTCAACAGCTGAATTGTTTATTTTGTACACGTGAACAAACTGATTCTTCTTGTTACTTATCCGCATTGCCTTGCACTTTTTGCAATTAGGTGTAAGCTGCCATTTACGGCACCAATCTCAAGGTATTTTAATTACATTTCGATCATCGCACCACCTAACCGGATTTAATTGAATCGTAGATTTTGCATCGTTCAGTCTAATACCTCCAAAGACTTTTTGTACGTTAATCTCAAATGATCAATTTGCAATGCTGCAGAACTTTGGTAATTGCACAGGTCTTCGAAAGGTGGCATGCTGGAGTTTCATTTATTTGCATATTTAACGGCAACTTGAATGTTGAATGAGCTATCTGACTTCATTCCAACAATGTAGCTGCAATTCGTGATGAAGCAAGTGCAAGTGCAAATTCATTCCGCAAGTGAATCGTTACCAAAATAACTGAGATCAAAAAACTTTTTCCAGTTCAACCGGCAGCGTTCATGAAGAAATTCCCTCTAGTTCCATTGTTCACATCTTTCATGAACATATTTTTGTTGTTGATTCGACAGTGGAACATTCTTTCGAACTGATTCTCTCATTGCATCACAATCATACCGTTTTTCGCGTTTCAATTCTTGATGAAATTTATTTATTTATCAGTCTTGTATCATGCATCCCTGCTGAGGAAGGATCTCTGGGATGTGAAACATGTCATGGTTAATACACATACATACAATATAAGTCATAATCATAGTAAAACAAATATACGTTCCAAAGACAAATAAAGAGAATAACAATAAACATTAATTTTTACAACTGAATTTTGCAAAAAGTTATATTGAATACAATTAATTAATTTGTTCAAATTTCTTGAATGGAATACAAGGTGTTGCCAATAAGATAATCTTTCAGTTTTTCTTTAAATATATCTTTATTATCTGCAAACTGTTTTATACTCTAGGGAAGTTTATTAAACAGATGTATACCAGAATAATTAACTCCTCTTTGTACTAATGACAGAGATGTTTGTGTTTTGTGCAAGTTATTTCTGTTTCTTTAACTGAAATTGTGTACCTGTGAGTTAGAAGTAAACACATAAGACTGGGCGCTGTCATGACTAATTGAGGTATACCTCATTCGATATCATCAAACACATGTCCTCTATTAATATTAATAGAATAAAAATAAAATAACTATATTCGTTGGACAGATCGCGAAACAACACAAAAATAAAAGTAAAGGTAATTCTATTTTAATTTAGGACAGAATGCGCTTTTTCCAGATCTTTTTACAAATCTGGCAGTCTTTTTTTAAGTGTAAAACATTTAACTTAGTTATTTCCATCTCAGGAGCATAAAGAACTAAACAAAAAAGAATAATTACGCATATCCATCTTCGACTCTTGAATTCGTTAAAAAATCTAAAAAAAAAAACACTTTCAATTTTACAAATTTTCCGGTAACTTTTTTGATTTTTCCTTCCCTGAAATTCTTATTCGGACTATTATAAACATTTTTAAAAAAATTAGTCTATAAAAAAGCACTTTCAGTTTTTCTCGTATTTTTAATTTTCCTTGCAACTTGCAAATAACAAAATCGGTCAATTGATTAAATGCTTTCAGTTTTTTCGAGTTTTCCAGTCATATGAGCAATTTTTTCAATTTTTCATTATGTAAATACCTATATCAGACCATTACGAATACTTTAAAAAATTAGTCTGATTGGTCCAAAGAAAAAATAACTTTCTTTTTTTCCTGAATTCTCAAATTTTTCCGGCAGCTTTTCCATTTTTTACTTTAAAATCATTATTAGGACTATTAAAAAATATTCTATTAAAAAAAAATTGTCCACATTGGTCCATAGAAAAAAAAACTTTTTCAGAATTTTCCGGGGAACTTTTCAGTTTATATTTCTCTTAAAACTTTGTTCCGACCATTACTAACATTTAAAAAAAAAAAAGTTTATCAAAATCGGCCAAGCCGTTCTCAAGTGATGCGATTACAAACGAATTTCATTTTTATTTATATAGGTTTGTGAGGTTTGTTCAAGACAGAATTCTGAAACTAGCCAATCATTAGAATGAAATAAGTCTAGAGGACTGTGTTGAGATTATCCGATGCTTGCCCTCTTCACGTCGCCTCCCACCTACTTTTCTTCGGAGCGCCCTTTCTGTGTGTGGAGGCCGTTACACGTGGCGGACACGGAATTGGGGGCAGCAGCTGAAGGCCGAGGAGAAGTGGACCGGATACCCTCACAAGGGGGCGGCGAAAACAACCTGTCGGAATGCGACCGTCACCAGAGACACAACTGCACATGGAAAATAATACGTATCTGCTTACAACAATATTAGATTAGCTTTCATGTTACTGCTTCTTTTATACAATCTTCTATGTTTTTGTCGTGAACTACTCTGTCATAGAGAATCAGCAATTTGTAACTTTACCAGCATTTATTTTCACCCACTTCCGTATTTTAGAAGTACGGTATTCTGTAATAAAATTCATTAGTTTCATAAAAATTAGTAATGGGAACATTGTGGAGCTCTAAAACTGATTCGTAATAGTTTTCGGTATTAATTTCTGCAAACAGCAATTAACAACTGTTTTGAGATTTAAAAATTTGAGCTTTATTTAAAAAAATTATGTTAGCATTTGATTTCTACAATGCATAACGTGGACGGACGCTCAAATAATATACAAAAACACTAGAAACAGACTGAAGCTAAAGTACATCTGGTGTAAGGCAATATAGAGAATATAATCACTACAAAGCCACAAAGAGATTACAGTCAACATAGGGAAGAGGCATGAATAATAGTTGAACCATCATGACATGAGTGTTATTAGAATAGCTGCGCTTTAAAGAGCGTTCCAATTTAACTGTATTGTTTATTCAAGCAGCAGTTGTGTTATTTACTTATTTGATCTTTCTTCTTTTCAGTGTACGGTACCCATATTCTCGATCGCTTTTGTATTCCTTGAGAAGTAAATTATCAGGTGTTGGTGGTTTTTGGCGGCAAGGGGCAGTTTATTCTCCACTTGTTCAATATTTCCTGTCTTTGTAAGTTTTATTCTACTATGAAAAGCTGTAAGGGAGTAAACCACATACCGGGATGAAGTATCGGCTTTATCACCTTAACTAACCTCTACCTTTCTTTAAGTTCTGACAAAATTTTCTTGAATAAAACTGTATAACCATGTGTGAGCCTGGATAAATCAACTGTAATGCATTACGGTCGCCACTTCCCTTATTCCTTAGGAAAGAAAAGGTTACTATTCACTACGAAAATATGCACTGTTCACTTTATGAAAATTTTTCAATATAATTCAGTCACATTTGAAAGTCACAATTACAGTTGAAATGGCTAAATCGGAGTGAAGGTCTCAAAAAATCGCAAGTCATGAAGAGGAATAAACACCAGACTAAACCCCGTTAAATTCAGAATTAAAGTTTCATAGTCATTGTTTACACCACGGTCCTACGAGAAAATTCCATCATGGTTGCCGGTAACGCATGGTGCTACGAACTGAAGGTCTTCCGGCGTCCATAATCGTTGACCGACACAACAGCCACCAAACGGTTTTCACGAAACTATCTAACACATTGCCTGTTTCGCGACATAAAATACAACACCAGGAGGACTGCCTCCGCGCCGCATTATATACCTTTTGACGCTAAGCACCTGTAGTATTTCGTCATCCAAAATAATCTGTCAACATTTTGTTATTCCCAGTGTTCAGAATTTTACAGTGAATAGTAGTTGATTTGTAGGTTTGTCGAGTTTATAAGGACTTTAGTTCTAAATCTACTCAGTTTATTAAAAATAAATAAAAATGCATGTGCGTAATAGTAACTGACTTCCTGAAAAATGTTGGTAAATCCCCTTGCTGGTACTTCGTTTCCACAATTTTAGAAAATTCTGCTGGATTTAATCCAGCAGAATTATCGTGTTTAATCCCCTGTCATTTAGTTCTATGATTGCTCCTGATTTAAAAACTGTAACTTTTATTATTATCGGTGGTGTATTATAGAAGTTATTAACCTCACAAAAACGGAGGTGAATACTGCCTGGCAAACATGTTAAAAAAAACTAGCCTCTCGTTGATTATTATTACTGTTTATTTCGAACAAGTGTTATTATCTGAATTTTTATTTTATTTTATTATACGTTTTAAAAGTTATTTTGTTCACTGAAATGGTCTTATTAATTCACAGTTTAATTTTACTTACGACGCCATTGATTATAAAACTGATTTAATATTCGTTATACTGAATGGAATGCTTTAAAACTTTAATATGTTGTACCAGCTTCTTTACTCTTATAGAAAATGTACCTTTTAGCTCCGGAAATTATGGAAAACGTGTTGCTATGTGGTGTTGAAAATGTAGGTGTGTCCAACGAAGTGTTTAAAACTGTGTTTATTTTATTTCTACTGTCTGGAATTATTGGTTTTTAGTGAATTTAGCTTTCTTTCGGATTACTATTACTATAAAAATACTTTACTGCATCGAAAAGTGTTGAGAATTAGTGATATAATCAAGTAACCGAAATCAACTGTTTACAAGTTGGATATGTATGGATTTCACTAGTTCAGGTTAGTTTAAAGGTTATTTAGTATTATTAAATGTTTATTTAGGGCTTGTATTATATGCTGAATTACTTTATTCCTTTTAAATCGCCTTATGTTCTGAGTTAGACTGCGGTATCGGCTTCTGCATGAATCGTGGGTCCCATGTCCTGTAGTTACTAGATGAAGAAGTTTATAGCCAAGAAAAATAGATTTTACCCAAATTCTAAGGTGTTTACAAAGCTTATATGTGACAAAGTTGCCTTTTAAACCTATCTGTAAGGCTTTCAAAAAATTTTGTTCCAATCAAGTTTCCTTGTGAATAATATGTTTTCACGCGCATGGATGCACTTTATGAGGATGTTCTATGCAAAGGAGCAGATAGTATTTGGTGGAAAAAGGCAGTATGTTTGTATTACAAATCTTATAAATGGTTATTAGATACAACTGTTGACAAATCTTTCATAGTTTGTCTCAGTTTTTGAAGAAGCTTGACGAATTGAACAAACTAAATAACCCAGTGCCAATGAATGGGATTGTCTTAACCTACGACTTCTTTACCCCAACTGAATAGGGAAAAGACAATTTATATTTTACTTCTTATAAAGCAATTAAAATATAGGATAACGGGATCACTCAAACACCTTGGTGGATAGGTATTTATACTAACTCGTCTATCATGGTTGACAGTAGATATGCTATCAAAAACTTAGTAATTTACATCATCTTGTGGTAATAATTACGTTTGTCAAAAAATACAATAGATTGCTCAGTAATCCGATGAAGGAGTGTTCTACATTAATGCTCATTTGAGTTAAGTTAGAACTGATGTAATTTATTTAGACGTAGCAGAGTTCAGAACAAAATAAATTGCAAAAATTATATTCTCAATAATATCTAACAATTTAATTAAGATTGCAAGTACAAAGCTGTAATGGAAATTTTGAGAATATCTGAAACATTATATTTGATAAATCCAGGACAGAGAATATATCACTGGTTGATTACCCATAAATTAGTTATTGGGATTCAGATATTCGAAATGCTTTCACTAAAGCGGATTATGTAAATAGATGCAATAAGTTTGGGAAGGAAAGAAGCAAATGTTCGTTGCAAAAGTAATTACTGCATCTAATCACATTTTTCAGTTGGTTGCTTTTTTTTTCTAGATGCTGTCATCAAACGACACTTGCACGAATTAAAATAAAATAGTTGAGCATGTAGACAAGAAATTCAACTGCAATTTTTTTTTTCGAAAATTGCACCTGTTTGTCGTTAAATATATTTAAAAAAGCAAATATTTCGCCTGATAACATTACTAAATTCCATTATAATAATCTGAAACTCATTATTAGTATTAAATGTTATAAGTACAAACCATCCCAAGTCTAATTTGGTCTTATTTTCCTTTCAATCTACATTCTGTTGCGTAACAGTTAAGTAAAGGAGAAAATCTAAGCTTATAGTTTAACTGTATATTTGAGGTACCCGTCGATGTACTAGAATACGTGTTTAACTTGTAAAATATTTTCTAAAATTTCTAGGAATTGTAATATAACCTATTTCGGCCATATCATATCATTTTAAGACTGCAGTACTTCCACTGATTAATATTTAGGAAGAGCTTCGGTCGTTTTTAGTATCGAGTAGTTTGATTGGTAAAGTCAAGGTCATGCAAGTTTGGTCAGCCGGTGATAGAATTGTTTACCAAGAGTGATCAGTGCGTTGGTACGCCATGAAATCTGTCTCCAAAATGAAACCGACAAAAAGTAACCATTACGTAGCCAGGAGGTCAATATCGCATTCCAAGAATTAGAATAATTGGTTATAATTCATTGGTGAAACTGTAGAAAGACATTTTTAAGTCAAAAAGTATTTATACTTTTCAGTTGATGAAAGTAACTCAAATATCGCGTTATAAATCTCGAGAACTCACATTAAATTAATGTCAGGCTAAAAAATAAAGGAAAGCATTTTTAAAACTGTTTAGAACAAGTGACCTTATAGCATAAAATGACTTTGGGTGGGCGAATTGTTTCAGCATAGTAACTGTATTCATAGTACACCAGAGTCCCGCTAATCCGAACTAATTGGGACCGGGCCTTGTTCGGATTAGCCGGAATTACAGTGACTAGTTTCTAGAATGAAGTATACCAAGCATATAAGCAGGTACACCACGGTAACAATTGGGAACAAGGGGGGGGGGGACAATGGCTGCTGTGACTCAAGACCAGGTAGAAGTGGACTGTTGTGACGGAAGTGACAATGAGACGGAATGTGACAAAGGAGAGCTGGTGTCACACAGTTACATGGCAGAAGCCCTTGATCACGCGCTACGCTATTTGGAGCAACAGGCCACTGCTTCACCTGATGATTTAATCTTAATGAGACGCTGGCCCAACTTTGCGTCATATAACAGTCTTCATTACGTCAAAAAACAATGACTGAGTTTTTGTGTTCTAAAAGAAGGAATAAAATGGGCGATTGTAAGCTTTGTAACTATTGTCGTAAATTTGGCAGTTTTTCTTTCATTGTTACGCACTGTTTAAACTTAATGTTTAATTGCTAATTTTTCTAATATGTGTGTACTGTACTGTGTAAATTAATATTGTGTGTATGTACAGCAGTTAACTGCGCAATTAAATACAGTGTGAACTGTATTTTCATGAACTGTGTTTTAATTCGTTTACCATTTTTCAAACTTGACTAATTCTTTGCCATGTTCGGATTAACCGAACGTTCGGATTACCGGGGCTTCGGATTAGCGGGACACTGGTGTATTCTCATAATGAAGTAGGGTAACATTTTTCCGGTTACAGGAACTTATAGTATGTGGGGAAGAAGGCTGTGATAAAAAATACGTGTTAGAGAAATAATTTAAGTATTTGTTTCATTACAAAACTGTGCTTGAAAATTTATTTCAGAGCACTTTATCTGAAACTATTGTCAGTAGAAGACTGAGGGGGGACTGAAAAATAAGGATTCGCCGTCTTTCAGCGGCGTATTTACGTCACCATCCAATCTCAGAATAGACAATCAACTTTTTGCTTAGCTACCAAAATACTCATAAATAAATCAGACAGTTTTTTATAAGCTTGAATACTGATAAAACGGTCAGAGGCCATCACTGAACGGAAGATTTTCATTTTAGGCGTTATTCGAATTGCTGGAGACCAAGATCCGATAGTAAATTAGGTCGGAGTTCAGATTTTACTAATTGCAGCTGAAAGTTTAATATAGGGATTGATCAACGATGAAACAGACTTTTTCGACAATGTTTCATCGGATTAACATATTTCAAAATAAGAAATGTTTTATGTATATTATCCAGTATTGACTACACATTTATTCTATCAACTAGCAGTCTTTCTACATGAAAACTTTCCTGACGTTTACATGCCCACGAAATCTTGTATCTCTTCGTTGATGTAAAATTCAGTTCAATCTAAATTGTTTTTAATATCAAACAAGTGAAAGTGAAAATCTCATGCTGAAAAATCTGTAATATTGGTAGAACCATTCAAAGCTCTCGAGTTTTGCTTTTGTAGCAGTAGTGTAGGCTCGAGGTTTATCACGCAGACGCAGGAAGGTTCAGAAAATCGACGTATTCAACACGTTCAGGATCCAGAAATACAATGACGAAATCATTGCTAACAGGCAAACTTCTTTTCGCACTCTTCGCAGCAGCTATAGATTGAATTTTCTGCGTACGAATAATTTCAGGTTGACTTGTTAAACTTGAAGTGAAATGAATGTATTTCTTCTTCAGTTTCGCAAAAAAAAAAAAAGCCACAATTCAGTCTATCCAATTTGCTGTTTTTTTATTGTTTTTTTGTTGTTATTTTTTATTTTGTTGTTTAAAATGGCATATCAGCATTCATTTCGACAAAGAAACAAAACGTGACGAGTTCACGTTTTTTTAAATTAAAAAAAATAATAACAATCTGGCGCGTTTGAATTAATTATATACCTACCGACTGGAAGTTAAAATATAGTTATGGTTGTTACGGGAGGAATGAGCCTCACTTTCAAGTATAAAGCCTGGTGGACCGACCGTGCTGACTACAGTTTTAGTCAGTTCTAGATAATCTGGGCGAATGTTCAAATCTATCCTAACTTCAACTAAAACTTTTACAAAATAAGTCAACAGGTACATTGTGACCCAGCAGCCTTAATACAATATCTATGAGCTGGTGTCACCATGTTTATCGGTGTGTTTTCTCCTGGACAGTGATTATCCGTTGCAAGTTAGTAACAACACATATTTGATTTACCTATAATTTTTTGGCACGTCCGCAAGCATAACTTTTAGCCATTAACTTTTTCTTTGCCTATCAGTATTTAAGGTTGTCATTATTCATTCTTACAATGCAACTAAAGAACTAATCCACACGTTTGTATAGATTGTTTTCAATCTCCGCATTTTTGGTGAAGCCTTCGTTTTTCCACCTGGCTGACCATTTCATTTGTAATATACTCCTTCAATACCTTATTTCCAATTCTCTAAAAATGCATGGTTTTTTCCAATACTCTCCAAGTGACTGAAAGTAATCACTTGTTCGTGTATTGAAATAACTAGCGTAACTTCCCGAAAGCTGAGCGACACTGAACATTTCACTTTTTGATTTCACTTTCATATTCGCCGGTATCATTCACTACAGAACCCAGACCTATGAACTGGTGAATTTTTTGGAGGATATCAAGTTATTGCTTTGTCAGTTGAACTTGTGGTGAGTGCCTTGGTGGGCAAACCACGTTACAATTATATTTCATACCTTTATGATTAATAATTGTGGATTTTTAATTTTAAATTTTATGAAGGAGTGAAAATTATTTAATTTTGCAAGAATCTCGACGTTGGTTGGAATTTAGGAAAAATTGTCACAATATGACATTTATTTTCTTATCACTGGCGATTACAAGTCTGAGCGAATTTATCGTTAACATTAACACAAATTGGCAAAATCATAAAAGCAACGCTCAGAGTTACAATTAGCCGTCATGAGCAAGCAAACAACTGTATATTTACTTTTAAATATATCTCAGAATCAAAATGCAAGAAATAATGACAATTGGAACAATAAAAATACAAGTTATGATGACCTCAGACAAAGGTATCATAATACTGTGACTTTACAGTTAAACAAGAAAATCATGGGCGCCAGAATGAACAATATATCATTCGAAAATAACTAGTTCTGGCAAATTATGCCGCTAGCTAAGGGGTTTTTACAATTACAAAGTGAGAACATGGACCTATCCTCTCAAAGTCGCTTACGGGTTCTGTTTCACGGAATGCACAATCAGATGGCTTGGTCGTAATGAATTACCATTGTAGTCCTGCGTCTGATGTCTGCGGTGACTGTAGCGGACCCACGATATGTGAGATTATCTCACAAGTCGGCTATAGGCATCTCTGGTCTGACAATGCGCATCATCGCATTACCGGCTGTGTTGCTGTGATAAGCTTGCTCCAGCAAGCTTGCAGCAGCAGTTTGCGAAAAAAGTCAACTTTCCAAGTCAACCTCAGACTAGACTCGCATAGCTTGGACTCGAAGATCGAAGTTAGACTGTCCAGCTCCTCGCTCTTCGGTCCACGAGGAAACTTCTTGCTCCGCCCCTTTGCAGTCTCGGAGCTCACATACAACAAAAATTCCCAGGATTTTGAGTTATACGCTCATTTTGATTGGATCTTCAGGTCGGCACCTAATGTCACGTGATATCCCGGATATGTGATTTGGCTAGAGTATCTAACAGAGGTCGGACATATTCGGCTAAGTTCGGGGACGACTCTGTGTTCTGGCGGCCGGCCTTTCCCGCCCGGTGAGTAACCTTGTTGACCGCCTATCCCTAGGGAGCAGAGTGTGTGGTCTGGCAAATCCCAAATCCGCGACTTCTTGTCGCCAAGGCTCGGGAACACCAAGATTAGCTTCAAGCCTACATAGCTCAATAATTCTTGAATATTCGCTTTACCAAGATACACTGTATGTTCATCATTTCATTACAGTCCTCACTTGGAATCTTGCGTACTTTAGAAAATTACAACAAAAATCTATTTAGGTGGTCGCCCAAGATTTATGTAAATTAGTATTATATTATTACATATAT
Organism: Vandiemenella viatica; assembly: GCA_031002005.1. Lineage (NCBI taxonomy): Eukaryota > Metazoa > Arthropoda > Insecta > Orthoptera > Morabidae > Vandiemenella > Vandiemenella viatica. The sequence continues at coordinate 224,264,797 of CM061920.1, read as the reverse complement.
AATAAAAATGCACCTTGTAACGTGGCGACAGCGCGGCTCGTTACAAACTTCTTCTCACCTACACACCATCGTTAATTTTGATTTAATCAAGTTTTATCTTCTTGCCAAGATTACTACTTCCTTGCTGTATCCACTCTATTATTCCATGAAGTTAATTTATGGTACACTGATTGCTGGAAGTGTAGTATCACCTGCATAGTCTAGGATGTTTGTTTTCTACCCGCCATCTGAGAATCTTCTATTTTTGCAACAAGAACATGTCTCATGACTCTTTCCCCTTCAATTTTTATTTCACTTTATTTTTTTTAGGCATTTGAACTTAAGGCCCCACATCTCTTAGCTGTTCCTTGTGACGAGAGGTTTTCAAGTTTACATGTGTGCGTTTATATATCACAAAGTTTACTTGGAGAAATTCTACCACATTTTTTGATTTATCAGCTGTTGTAAGAGTTTATTTTCCTGTGTAAAAAATCTTTTGAGGAGAAAATTTGATCTGTATTCCTGTTGTGTTTCATCATAGTGACATTGAGGGATATATTCCATAGATGGAGTTTTGGTCTAAATAGCTATGAAAAGATCCATGGCTGTTTCATATGTGTGCTATAATGCTTGCAATTCGTCTAGATGCTCGCCTATGGCTCCTACTCTAACCAAGGTTTTTTTTTATGAATCGCCAAATTAACACTTAACGTAAAAGAGCAGAGTTTTACATTATTCCTATGGTGACTAACCGCGGCAGAAAACAGTGAATCACAACACGTAGAGTTATTTGTGAGGTCTTTACCGTATAATTGGACGAAATGGATCAAAACCATTAACAGTAGTTATAGCATAAAATTCAACATCTCGGTTATTGAAAACGCCACACGAAGTGAAACAAAATTCCATGATAAATTGTATTGTTTAATTATTGTGTGTTGCTGTCCCGTATCATTCCAGTCGGAAACACAAGAAACTCTCACTCGACGTAAGGAGGGACAGGCTCACTCTACCGCAAAAGAGTAAGAAGCCGGTGTCTGCTGGCAAAGTGGTTGGCCCGGCCTATATCGCATTCACTTTCATCTCTCCCGGGCCAGACCACCGCTGCAGCTTTTATCCGCGTGAAATTCTCCGCCAGTCCACCCTCACCCCCGCTGCTACCCAAACTCGTTTTCTATCTCTTTTCATACCGGTTTCCGAGAAGCTCTCTCTTTCTGGGTGGGAATTTTTTGGCCGGTGCGGTGAGGGTACCGGTTCTGTCTCGTGAAGGGATTGATTGATCCCCTCCCCGCCGTAATGAGATGGCGACGGCGTCATGGGGTGGAGGCGGGGGTTGCGAGGGAGGGGGTGGCTTAATTTAAAATTCAATGTCCCGCCGGGGGATGGGACGGGGCGGGACGGACGCCGGCGTCGTAGGCGGGCGATCCATAACGCAGGGCCAAAGTGGTCGTCCCGCAACACTGCTTCCTGCAGGCAGAACACTGAGGCGCGGACACCGTGCAACAACCTTGCTATATTACACGATAAAACACGACAAAAGATTAGACATTTGTATCTTTACCACAACTTTCCCTGTGTGATCAATAAGATAAAACGAAAAAAATACATATTGGTGACCTGCAATATTTCTTTGACTGTCGGAAAGGTAAACTACTTTCATTAATGGTAAGAACAATGATCGCAGAACGCTAACACGATGGATGACTATATGCCCTAGCTTTTATCAGGTCCACATCTAGATGTTTCTGTGATGTTGCTGAGATATTTTGGCAGATATTCTACTGGATTTCAGCTCGAAATTATCACCAACATGCTGTGATCTAGATTTATTTTGTCTGCTCCTAAACATTTTCTCCAATATTACAATGATCAAAATACAACAGATGATTAGTTGAGGGAAATGAAGTTCCGTACCGATTCCTCATAAGTACTGTTTACTTCAATTGCGTCGTGAGGAATTAGAAAACTCAAGGCAAAAACAGAAAAGGTGTAAAACATCGTATACTATCCGTAGGATTATAAATTTACGGATCAAGATGCTGATTATCTAATGGAACATGTTGACGGCGCATAGGAATGTCAATTATGAATTTAAAGCATTAAAATTAATTTCATGTAGGCTCCTAGGAAATTATTTTGGGATTCAGAAATCTAGATAACTCAGTCTTTTCTGTTATTTCTTGCTCGCAGAGCGATGTACTAAACATGTAAGATCCTCAGTCGGTATAGGGACGGAAAATTGCTGATATAATCTATTATCAACACTGATTAAAACTTTGCAATTTAAGAATAAAAAACGAACATTTGTAATTATCCAGAAAATTGCTGATATAATCTATTATCAACACTGATTCAAACTTTGCAATTTAAAAATAAAAAACGAACATTTGTAATTATCCTGAAATCGAATATCTTACGGTTCCATGAACACATTGTATATATAAGACCACTACTCAGGTTAAACTCATTTAGCAAATAATGCTAGATAAAGAATAAAGTTATTTTATAAATATCAATTTGCCTAAATGGAGTAAATCGTAGCAAATTATTTTCACCCTAAAAGACAAATGTATTTACTATTTTTCGAACGCTTTGATCATTTTACCAGCGTTTGTCAACCAAAAAAATCTCTCGTGAGATTTTTTACAGCCGTTAGAAATATTATCACTTTTGAAATGTGACTCCATCTTTGAAGTAATTTTGAGTTAGAATGCAATTAGAACATGATTAACCAGGAGGCCGAATATCTAATCTCGTCTGGAAGAAATATGACACAATCTTTGGGTTTAGCCTCCAACGACGTCATTAGCTTTTAAAAATACAGTATTTGAATGTTTAGGTATCAGAGCTGGTAGTTTATCTGGCACATATCAAGTAAGCAGAGAACGGAGTATCACTGATTCTGCAAAATTCTTTCAACATTTATACTTACTTCGTAGTCTTTTCAGTCACTAGCGAACGATAAGAAAATAATGAAATACGCTCTAAATTGTATAAAAACTTCTCAAGCCTCCAACCGAAGACAGAGTCGGAGAATGGCCCCGAAACGTCACATTTGATATATGCGCTCCCCCGGTTTGACGACCCAGAAGTTTTTATACAGCAGAAACACCTGAAAGTCTATATCATAACCTGTACATTATTTTAGGGTTACAAGTATTTCTTTTCAAGATACTTAGTCTGCTAATAACGATGAAGAATAAAAGATTCTTTCAAATTCATAAAATTTTCATTTAATTACAATCACTTTCAAAAACGCAAGAGATGTAAAACATTGATATTAATATTGCATCATGTCTGAGCACTCGCCATTCTTTTAAAGCATTATTTGCGGCTTCTGGGGTATAATAGCAAATCTACTGAAGTGTATCGTCAGCAGCTATCACTAGATTTTCCGCTATTGGTTCTTAGAAATGTGCACTACTGGTGATTAATTCAATTCCGAGTCCACCCTGTATGGGTTGAATAATTCCCTGACAAGGCATCTGAGTTGTCACTGAATTTATAGATCAATGTTAACGTTGACCGAGATGTGAATGATTTATTACAGTTACATTTAAATATAATTCCTGTTATCTCTTTTCAGGTATTATAATATTCGAATCTCCCGAATTTTCCTACGACGCGGCTAGCATATACACCGGTTAACAAAACCGTCAAAAACTGTTACCTCTAAAAATAAAACTCAAAGGAGTTTGTGAATTGCGAAAATTTTCAAATTTCATCTCCAAAAACATAAGCTGCTTAAGTGTTTACACTGGCGGAAATTTGTTTGAGGGAGTAAATTATTCAAAATATTTGTCAGTATAATACGGAATTTTCATTGTATGTTTATTCGTGAAGTAGTTATTTGCTTGTTTCCCGTCTCCCTTTAGGTTCGAGTTCGCTTCTCAGGGAAATGGCTGTCTCTGTAAAGCAAACAAGTAACTATCACTCGTAATGATTCTGGTTGTTAATATCCACTAGAACTAACGTAGCTTCCATTATAAGGCATATCTGGTGAGAACCCCCGCATCGTGCAGATGGACAATCTATATATATAAATATGAATGTATGTCTGTTTGTTTGTTTGTTCTTCATACAAATCCACAGTTTTCATCCGATTTCGATGAAAGTTTGCACACTTATCCTTTGAAACAAGGAAACAAGTACTGTCTACATTTAATTGAAAAATTTTCTGTATAAATATTACATGTTGACTTATAATTTCGAATAATTACTGAACGGTGATAGACAGACGCGTAGGATGTGTAGGTCTCTGTACCGCCTTTCCATATGGCGGTCTGGTAGCTCAGTGCTTAAAGCGCTTGCTTACTGCTGTTTGGGTCGTGGTCTCCGGCCCAAATCTTTGTGCAGGTAAAGATTTTTAAAAATTGTATTTGACCGTAAGAGTCACACCTGGACCGTAGGTTATTCCGATTGAATGTTAAACTGAAGACATTTTGAATACTCAGGTCAATATCCTTAGCTGTTGTACTAATGTTGGGTTTTATTCTCCGTCTAGTGCAGCTAACAAATGAAAAAACTTTGTTATGGCATATGCGTTTCGGGTTATTAGACCATCATCAGTGCCCTAGAACAAGTTATGTACAATTTTTGATGTGCATCATAATGTTTATCTAAACGAAGGTATAAATTTTGTTATTAAATATTATTATAGCTTATTTTACTTACAGTTTTTCTATATTATATTAGTGTATGGAATTGTTCCATATCAGTTTCTCCCCTTGAGGTTTCTCACTCACTGAACAATTTTCAGTAAGAAACATAATTTGCACACGTCTGATTTTGAAAGTAACTTCTGGAACAAGCTTAGTTGTTGTTATTCTTCTTGAGGTTATTCACCAACTGACCATTTTGTTATGAAAAGCATATTTATACACGTATTTACACAATGTAGCTTTTAAACAGACTTTTGTTATTGTTTATGGTTTCTTCTCAAAGATGCTAACTGTCTATGGCATATGTATTACCAACCTAATTTGCTTACTGAAGTTAAGTTTTATCTTTGCTGTAGCGGTTTGTTTGAATGCGAGTTCATTTTTAGTGCCCTAAATAGTGTCTGGTTCGTAAGATGGATGTATTCAATGATCACATTTTCCCCTACGTTTAGTGCCTTTTGTATATGAAAATTTTCTTGAACAGTCAACATGTTTTTTCTGTGGTTACTGATTGCCAATATTTGCATGTCTGTTCCCATTTCTGTGTGTTCGTGTTTGTTTTCAATTAAATGTTCTGCATATGTAGAATGATTGGAGCATCTTAATGTCCTTATGTGCTCTTTATATCGGATTTAGAATTTTCTGGCTGTTTGTCCAATATAGATAACCTTACACTGTTGGCAGGTCAGTGTGTATATTCCTGACTGTTGATATTTATTTTCAGGTGTATTACTGTTAAAATGTTTTTGGATGGTGTTGTTAGTTCTGAAAGCTATATTTAATCCCATTCTTCTGAGAATGTTGCTATTTCTGTATGTGTTAGTGTTCAACTATGTCATTGTGTGCCATTGTCTGTATTCTTGTTGTGTGTCATTGGTGAGTGTGGTTTGGGTAATTGTCTGATGAGATGGGAGTGTTTGTTGGCCACATTTATATATTTGTTTTTTAATTTTGTAGTTAATATTCTGTACCATGTCGGTGTTATAGCCGTTATTGGATGCTATCAGCATAATATTATTGAGCTCTGCTGTGTAGTTTTCTTTTGAGAGGGCTATCTCATTCAATCTGTGTAACATGTACCTGATAGCAGCTTGTTTGTGGTTGATGGGGTGATTGGAAGTAGCATGTATAATTGTGTCTGTAGTGGTTGGTTTTCTGTAGATGTTGAAGCTATGTTTATTATGTATCTTCTTTATTGTTAAGTCTAGGAAGTGTAGTTGGTTTTTAGTTTCTCTTTCGATGATGAAGTTGATATTTTTGTGTATATTGTTAATATCACTGTGGAATTCATCAATTCGTTGGTGTGGTTCATCTATAAGGCAGATTATATCATCAACATATTTAAACCAGTATAGTACCTTGTATTGTTTTGTAGGGATGATTTTCTGGAATATTTCGTTCTCTATTAAATCCATAAAAATAGCTGCCATTATCCCAGATATTGGACTCCCCATGGGTAGACCTTCTTCCTGTATGTAGTATTTTTTATTGAAGCTAAAGTAGTTTTGAAGTGTTATTAAGTTCAGAGGTACAATTATTTCTGTAATAATTATAGAGGGTATGGTACTGTGAATTTTAAGTTTTTTTTTCTATATGGTGTATGGTTTCAGCCACAGGGATGTTTCTGAACATACTTTCCACATCAAATGATACTATAGTTGCTGTGTTGGGGATACAAGTGTTCTGTATATTTTCTATAAGGTGTGGTGTGTTTAATATGTTTCTGTTTTTGAAGTATTTGTAGTGTTTTGTAAGGAGTGTGTGTATGTGCTGTGCTAATTTGGATGTTGGGGCATTCCTAAAGTTCACCACTGGTCTTATTGGAATGTTGTCTTTGTGAATTTTTGGTTGGCTTCTCATTGTGGGTGCTCTTGGATTTTTTTGTGTATATCAAAGGGTCTGCCAATCTCTGAAAAGTAATTTGGTGTTTTTCAGGCATCTTTTCACCTCTGTTTGGAATCTTGATGTTGGGTCAGACTTAAGTTTGAGTATATTGTTATTGTGTATGAAATCTTCTGTTTTACTTGTGTAATCTGCAGATGTAATGCGAGAACTCTTTCCATTTCATTTACGACTGGTCTCGAAGAAAAAAAGATATGAGGAACGAGGAAAGAAACACAAAATATCTATCAGATATTATCTTAATTACTGACATTTCGGTCTGTCGTAATACCTTTTGAGTCCTGGAACAAAGGGTGCTTACGCTCTAGAAACAATCGGTAATGGCGATGTCGTGTTCCAATAGAGAGAGAAGTGTAAACCATCTCGTCACAAAAGAAACGTTGAGCAGCTGGCCACAAGTTGAAAAATGAATCTGGCCGCTTGTGGAGCAGCTGAGGAATGTGGGAATATTTATTGCCCGGCTGCTTATGAGGAGAAGGAAACTGATATTGCTAGCCGAGCACAGGCAAGTGTGCTGTGGACGGCAAACCACAAAGGAGCCGCAGTGTGATAGGAACACGAGATCGATACCGGTCTTGTTCCGATAAATATGTCATTTATGATCTGCAATTTTTATCACATTTATACACTTTGCTTAAACAATTTATTGGAAGTAGCATAATGAAGACTATACGACTGTGCGCATTTTTTTTTTTTTTAATGAACCAACTTTAGCCATAGTTGTTTCGGTATCGCTCTCTATTTGCGAAATAATGTTCTGCATGTGATACCAACAGTACCAAACATTCCAGTATTGCTTATAAAGAGGGTGTCTACACGCGTAAGTGACGTTAATGAATCCGAACCACCGAGCGTGGTGGTGTAACGGTTAGCGTTCTGGCCTCGCATTTGGGAGGGTGACGGTTCGAATCCCCGTCCGGGCATCCAGATTTGGGTTTTCCATGGTTTCCCAAATCACTCCAGGCAAATGCCGGGATGCTTCCTTCAAAAGGCCATGGCCGACTTCCTTCCCATTCCTTGCCTCCCCCCCCCCCATCCTTTCCCGTCTCTAAATACCTCGCTGTTAAGAGACGTTAAGCAGTTAAAAAAAAAAAGAATCCGAACCGGGAAGCTCCTATCTCATGCACAGTAACGTTTGTGTTCGGTTTAAGTAATGACACTAGGTGTGGACCAGTGAACATTGTTTGGGTATACTCAAGAGCTAGTATTTTTTATAGGTTTCGAGTATAGTACCAAGCAAGGTAATAATGAATATACACAAATCTTAGGTCTGTTGAAATCAAAATAACTTTACACAGAGTCTACAAGTAAGCGTAATGTATTTCTATGGACAAAAATGAGTTTTTAAGATGATAGCTCACAACTTGATATGACTGAAATAGTAATATAACCTGCCTTTATGTCAATTTGAAGAATTTTAAAGAGACTTATACTAAAGACGGAGAGAATCATGGACAGAAAGGATCTGACCATTATGTAGAGGATACTGTAAGTGTTTTCAGCTGAGCAAGAATTTAAAAGAAAGTTAATTTCGATCAAATGGAATTAACTTTCGATAGAAAAAATTTGTTTTCTGCCAGTAGTATTCAAGATATTATAGTTAGCTAGATTATTAACTTTTTCTTCATTTTAGCGGGATGGTATGTTGACGTCATAGAGGCCCCATATATTAATTTTGTCGATTGGTGTATTTGATGATTGTTGTTTGCACTATTTCTCAAATCTTTTGAGGTAGAGATGACAACGTAAAGCAACGGTTTAAAACTGATTTTAAAATGCAATTCATAATTTTAGAATAAATATCGTGGCATAAATTTGTATTACATGCATATCTAAAAGTCAGTTGAAAGATTGTGACCAGTTTAAAAACTTAATCATTACAGCTTCCTCTAAGCGGTGTCGCAAAAGAATTTTTTAAAAAATATAAGAGACCGGAAATAAATAAAATTACAATTAGAAATACAACCGCTATTAAAATATAACGATGAGGGAATTTCTACATTGTCACTGTGTATATATAATTATGTGTGTGTGTGTGTAATATACATTTGGTATACGGCAGTGTTTTTCATTCATTTTGATTTCGCGACCCCTTTACAAGTTGAAAATTTCTGGCGACCCCCCCCCCCTCGACCGCGACACATCATAGAAGACAAAGAAATAATTTAATTAAATTACTACGTAAATGTTGTTTTTTTTTCTATTTTGGTACATTTTAATATTATCCAGATCTACACTCTGCAAGAAGCCGCGATACTTTTGAAAGTAAGTACGAGGTAAGTTGGTAAGGCTATGAACTTGGACGCAAATTCACGCTGGTCAAACTGCAATGTTCATTTGTTTCAACTCTCAGCTCACTCAATTCAATTAAGTGCAGTCAACAAGTACGGACGTCATTCTTTGGTTTTTTCGCTTGCTCCGCGCGTCTGTAAAATGGATAAGTTTCTCAAAAGATCGCAGTCTTCAACATGTGGTACGAGTGTCAATAGCGGTAGTGGTGAATCAATCCCGAAAAAAAATAGACATTACGACGACAGTTATTTGAAATACGGGTTCACAGTCATAAATAATAAACCTCAATGTGTAATTTGTGGCGATGTTTTATCACATGAGATTATGAAACCGTCAAAGCTTATGCGGCATCTCACAACCAAGCATCAAAAAGAAGCCGATGAGCCGTTGGATTTCTTTGAACGAAAGTCGAAAGCTTCTAGTCAGCAGCAAAATACTATAATTCAGGTAATAAAATCGTTTTATTAATTTAATTTTAGCATGGATAACCAAATCAAGTCGAGTTTATTCTAATTGTTGCTATCTCTACTGTTGATGTCTTATGATGTTTATTTCTTTGCTGTTTGCATACAAATTTTATTACACTTAATTTTGGTTTGCAAAGGTTTCGCATGCTTAATTTTTATTGACTATTTCACACTAACTTTTATATTGTCTGGTTTATTTTGAGGCATCCAGTGTCAATGAGTCAGGATTATTAGCTAGCTATAAAGTCGCATATCGAGTTGCTAAAGCAGGGAAATCACATACAATTGCCGAAAATCTTATTTTGCCAGCAGCTCTTGATATGGTTGAAATTATGGTCAGTAAACAGGAGGCAAACAAGTTAAAAAACATACCACTTTCTGAAAATACTCTTTCACGCTGAATAAACTATATGGCCAATGATATTCAAGAACAAGTAAACGAAAAATTAAAGAACAGCCAACATTTTGCTTTGCAGTTTGACGAATCTACAGATGTTTCCGATTGTGCTCAGTTTGTAGTATTTGTGCGCTTTGAAGCAGGTGACAATATCATGGAAGAAATCTTATTTTGCAAAGCACTTCCTGCAAACACTTCTGGCCAGTGTTTGTACGATATGTTTTTAGAAAGCACTTGCGACTACGATATTGATTGAAAAAAATGTATCGCTATTTGTAGCGATGGCGCTAAAGCTATGAGTGGCAAAAATAGCGGACTCATTGCGAAATTAAAATCGATAATGCCAAACATATCCTGGACACACTGTTTTCTTCATCGACAGGCTCTAGCTGCTAAGGGAGTATCTTCTGATTTAAATGATGTGCTCAAGGAGGTAATTAAAATTGTGAATTCTATCAAAGGTAAAGCCTTACAAACCCGGCTATTCAGAATCGTTTGTGAAGATATGTGCTCGCTTCATCAAAATCCCCTTTATCACACAGAAGTCAGATGGCTATCCAAAGGAAAGGTATTTACAAGAGTTCTAGAACTGAGAGCTGAATTGTTAATGTTCTTACAAGATACAACATCTGAATATGCTAATCGTTTTTCTGACCCTATATGGCTCTTGAAATTAGCATTTTTGGCAGATCTTTTTAGCCACCTTAATAATTTGAACAAGAACCTCCAAGGTAGAGAAGAAAATATTTTAACAGCTAAAGATAAAGTCAAAGCATTTTACGTAAAACTTCGTTTGTGGTTAACCTCTCTGCAAAACAGTATATTCGAGTCTTTTCCGTGTGTTCAGAAGATTGTTGAAGATAACACATCAGACCAAAGTCTCGTAGTAAGGGCTCACATTCCTTGCATGATACAGAGCTTCCATAATTTACAAGAGAAACTTATGACATACTTTCCAGACTGGCATTCTGAAGCTGACAATGGGCGTAGATGGATTTTAAACCCTTTTTTAAGACAAGTCAATAGATCTGGCTGATGTCACCACAAATATGAAAGAATGTCTTATGGATTTAGCTGCTGATCGCATGCTTAAAATGGAATTTAATTCGCAAAGTATCAACGTATTTTGGATGAAAAGAAAACATGAATACCCAGAGCTGGCAAGGGAAGCTCTAAAATTATTAGTGCCATTCGCCACTTCATACTTGTGTGAACTAACATTTTCTGCAATGGTAGACATTAAAACTAAAAAGAGAAATTGACTGCAATTAGAAAATGATTTGATTAATAACGTTTCAAAAATAGCACCACGATTTGATAAACTTTTGAAAAATAAACAAGCCCATCCTTCTCACTAAATTGTGTTTTGATTGTAGTGGTAGAACCTTGAATTTTTCATTCAGCCCGCGACCCCCCGAGTAAAGCTTCGCGACCCCCCTAGAGGTCGCGACCCACAGATTGAAAAACACTGGTATAGGGGAAAAGAAAGAAAGTAAGATCCGTTGTAATTAACTGATTGTGAATGGTTTTTCAGGAATTATGTTTACACAGTAAAAATCAATGGCGTTAATTATACGAGAAATTGTAAACTTCAATTGTGGGTAGGTAGTAACACTGAATAAATTGTTATTGTCGTTATTAATTTTCTGATCATATAATATACTCCTAAACTTCGTAGGGCTGGTCATACGTTGCGTCAAGATTGACGTATCTGTTGTTCTTAAAACAGGAAACTTTATTCATAAATCCAAATCGTACCTAAAAACCACTCTGTGTTTTAAGTGACATGCACGTATGTTCAAATCGAGCACATAAGTGTTCCCTGGGACGGAGTGGGCTCGTGACTGGGATTCTGCCCTCCGTTTTATTAGAGGGGCTGAGGAGGAAGGCGGATGGCGTTTATTTCCGCCGGCCGAGGCGTCTGGCGCCGTTTGTCACCTGGCAGCGAGAGGCCATCCAGCCGCTATTATGAGGGCTTTGGGGCTCAGAGCGTCTAGCTGATCCACGCCACTGAGAAATCTACCAACTTAGTTCCCGTATTAGACGTACCTCCGACTGATATTGCGTCTTAGTGCCACAATTTTGCAAGAAGACAATCTGGTATGCTGCAAGTCGACATAAGCCTCCCTTCCTTCGAATACAAAATGACAACATTGCCATTTCAAAAATACCAGAGACGATCTAGTATATGTCGAATATACTTTTGCTGTGGAAAATGAATTTTTCTGCCGAAAGGTGATACATTAAATGTTCACCGGGAAAACAGAAACGTAAGTATGTGAGTTCATTAGCGCTCCCGCTCTCATTTTAGCACTTTTTTTTGGGGGGGGGAGGGGGGTTGGACGGAGGGATAGAGATTTTAGTGCTAGTCACTTAGCCTTGGAAACGGTTTTTGAATGTTGTTTATTTTATTGTATTTTTCATGCTCTCTACCCTTAAAAATATTTTGTTTAACTACATTCTCTTTTATAAAATCCTATTTAGTATGTGCCATGAGAACTCTGAATTGCTTTAGCCATACAAAATAAACTGCGCATCACATTTTGGTAAAATACCGTGGCTCAGTTATTAAATAATTAATTTTCTAAAAAGAATCTATGGTGAATTTTAATAAACCACTATCATATAGATCACATTTTGAATATCACATACAGGAGTTGGAGGGGGTGCAAAGAAGGGCTGCTAGATTTGTTTCTGGCTTAAGAACTAGTTTAGTATTCACTTTGGTTAGTAACTCATGCTCTGTCAGGTACTGCAATATTATATAATCACTTCTCGTAATTGAACTGTTTTCTGCACAATACTAAAGGTTCGAGCAGAATTTTATCGTCTTACCGCCACGTTTAAGTCCATATCATCCATTAGCTACATACAGCACATTAGCCTTTGAGTGGCTCTTCATCCTGATACACTGCAGTAGCACTATTCCGTTCTTATCGTGTATTACTAATCATATAATACTGTAAACTGCTTATAAAGTACTGAGTTAACGAGATGCCTCTCGGCAGCAGGCGTTCAGTAACAGAGCAGATAATGGGAATAAGTAACATGTCATGTCACTGTGTGGATGTAGCACATTTTATTTAAACTTCCATTTCATCCAGAAACTGCCACAACTTCTATATATGATTCTGTAAAACGAATAATAATCATCTCTACGATATCTATCCCAGTCGTATGCAGTTTATAGAAAGACGTAGAACTGTAATTTCAGAATTGTGTATGCGAGGTACTTGGCCATATTAACTGAGTGGAGTGTGATCGTACTGCATTTAGTTCCTTCCACTAAAGATTTTTACCACTGTTATATATATATATATACACCTGTAACAATCAGATGCTAACTACCTACAAAAGTACAACTTTCTTCCTACAGTCTCAACATATCCTTAACACTTCAGTGTTATTTTGCGTCTCTAACAGTAAGGAAATACACATTTTTATCTATATCAATTAATTTTCTTAGTCCAGAAGCAGTTACAAATCAGAGTGATAATCTTTATATATAAAGATGAATGTATGTTTGTTTGTTTGTTGGTTTGTTTGTTGGTTTGTTTGTTGGTTTGTTTGTTGGTTTGTTTGTTCTTCATACAAATCCACAGTTTTCATCCGATCTCGATGAAACTTTGCACACTTATCCTTTGCAACAAGGAGAAAAATACTGTCTACATTTGGTTGACAAATTACCTGTATAAATAACACAAGTTGTCTCATAACTTCAAAATACGGCGATAGACATCACGTTGGATATGGTCGCCTCCGTACCGTATTTCCGTGTAGTGGGCTGGCAGCTTAGTGGCTAAAGCGCTTGCTTACGAACGTCGTGGTCTCCGGTTCAAATCTCCGTAGAGGCTAAGGTTTTTAAAAATTGTTTTTCAGTGTAAGAGTCAGGCCTGGGCCGTAGGTTATTCGGATTGCATGTTAAACTGTAGATATTATAAAGTTAGGGGTGCAATGCGAGGCAAATCGTAGGTAGTCTTGCAATTTTGTAGGTGTACACTTTTTTACGTTATAATGATCCCTCAGGTGTTGTTCGCAGTCAGTGTGTGAGTGTGAACCACAGTAATACTAATATAAATACAGAAGTAAGTCTCTGTCTTTTTGTTACGTTTTGACGACTATATGGCTATATCGTTGTGATGGAATTTTATAAGGAAAGCTGTATGAAGGGCACAGGATATTTTTTCCAGTATGATTAACAGTTGTAGTCACGAAATTTTGAAATCTTATCGAATAGTGACAGAAATATGTTGGAAATTGATTCTCTTCAAGAGGCAGGTTCGACGGTAGAATGATATAGTGATAGCTTTCCTGTCATATTATGCTGACTCGATATTTTTTGGGACCAATCCTTCGTTACCAACAACTTTTTATATTTAATTCTGACAAAAAAATTCTTAACCCACGCGTACGAAGTCGCGGGTACGAGGCTAGTTGGTGAATAAACAAGGAAGAGATACTGGTAAACTAAATCAAATTAACATTCGGTGAAAGTACAGGAAAATATGAAACTTTAATAACAATTACGTAGGTTAATTTAGTGAGTCTAGTGAAGTTTCTGGATAATTAAACATATAAGGCGATCTTAAAAATAAGCGTTAAAATATGGTCATAAATACTTCACTGAGAATAAAATTGATTACAAGTGTGAGTGGTTCTTTGATTCATTGTTTATAGATTGTAACGAAAATATTACTACACAACGAAAGTCTATTCACTCGGTTTTTGGATTTCTGAGAAGTGCCGCTCTCGGTTAGATAGTTGGGTGTCTCACCCGTTCCTGAGAAATTTATAGATAGAAAGAGAAACATATTTTGAAAGGAAGGTAGCATTCAAACGTACTCGCTTCTCTTTAAGTAGACAATAAGTACAAGACGCAGTCCATTCTCGTAGGCGCTCATTCTGTACCCTCCCAAATGGAGTATGAATTGTGTATTCAGGTGATAGCGAGCCGAAGCCTTTATCTGATTCAAACTTCACAAGATGCAATTGCAGTTGACACATTTTTTTAAGCAATAGGTCAACCTACATCGACAGTTATCTTTACCATTCGATACGATGCAAATTCCTGAACGATATCTTAATAATTTCAAAATACATCGTTTGAGTTTTTAGACTAGACAACTGCAATTTCCTTGTACTCAAACACAATAATTACAAATAAATAGTATAAGTAAGAACAAAATGTGAAAGTAAATTATTGATGATATTGATACAGGAAATGCATTAATTAATTAACTATTTCAAATCGGTAGATTTTCCTTCTGATAGCATAGAAAAACGTTACAGTACATAAAATAATTTTATTTATAACTTTTGGTTGTAGCATTTACGAAAGAAACTATCTACAGTTTTTACTGTTTAAAGTTATGGTTTAAGTTTAAGGTTCATGCAAATAACAACAGAATTGAAATTCCAGTAACTAAATACTGGGATAATATTTTTTGACTTACTTACATAGCTATATAAATACATGTAAGTTGGTAACGGACTCCAAAGATATGTATTGAGAATCAAAAGCAATACTTCGAAAAACAAGTTTGAAATTTACATTAATAAAGTAGATATTAGTAAATAATACAAGGTCCTTGAAAGAGGACTTTACAAATTTGAAAGCATATGGTAATTTATTCAGAATATATTTCAGTATCATTTTTAGTGAAACACTTCATGCTTCACTAACGTCGTGTCATAATGGGTTTTCTTTCTCATACTGTTGATATCCTCCATTTCTCTTACAGGTTATTCTGTCTCCAGGTATTTTTTGGCTGAACTTTGTGAAATGATATGTTACGAGTTCTCTTATTAAACGCGTAATCGATTTCAGTAAAAAAGGGCATTCCAGCTACTCCAAAAAGTCATGTAAATCATGGAGAATATCTGCAACTGCGTAACTGGATTCGATTCATTATGTTTTAAAATTTGATAAACACGATTGCATGTTTCTTTCTGACAGTTTTCGCGATAAAATCTGTTCTGAAATTTGCATTCAGCTGCCAGTCATGAAACTCGATATGAATAAGGGATGAAATCTGCGGAGATATTTTAGTCTTTACGCCAAGTATTCTTCATTTTCTTTTTATGTGTGCGAATATGGTCACAATTCACGGCGATGGTAGTAATGGCCTATACATGAAAGACATGAAGTATCTCGTTTCAACATGACATCAATAAAGTTAATTTCACTTTTACTTGTGTTAATTAACATGTATTTAATTAAGGAAGTAAATTCCAGAGGGAACATGGTATTAGCAATTTGACATCACTATTCTGTCCATGGCTGTTGTTTTTATTACTTGCTTTACAACTGCATTTAAGATGCAATTATTCGTACCCAATTCATATAATTCAAATGAAGAATGTGTGAATAAAATCTTAAATTACTCTCTAAAAATTTGATTCAGAACCAGACTTATATGTAACAGAGATAACTAGCACGTAGAATTCTTCTTGTAGTTCATGATTTACAACCGTATAAATCAGCTCGTTGTAGGCCTCTATGCCTTGAATACTGTATTTTTATATACTGTCAACTATGAACTAGCGTAATTCATTCATTTCATAAAACGTATATTTAACCCAAATCAGGCATAAATATATTAAACATACGATGAAAAATTGTGTTAGTACAATAACGAGAGAAAATCATACTACATTTATAGTAAAATTTATACAGTAACGCTGTTTCTTTCGGTACAAAACCCAACATAAGCCCAGTAATTGGCATTTGACGTTAGAATTCAAGTTTAATGTTTTCTCAATACGAAAATCACATTTACAGAATTTTACTAAATCATTCGCAGGATCTACGATGATCCACCTTTTGCAGTAACGTAGGGACATTTCCAAATCATACTATGTTTTGTCTCATTCCATGATTCGTCTAGCGCAAGCAAATTTGTTTTAATGATTTAACGTTGTTTAATGTATAGTATCAAAATACGCTTGTTGTACTGTGTTGTTAATAGTTTTATACGAAACGTGATAAACTAAATTTGAAGTGAGCTGTCGGATGCATCAGCATCAAGCGTAAAGTAAATGTTAATTACTCTTAACGTGCATGTTATACAAAATAGTATCAAATAATCTATGATAATTATATTACATAATTGTGCTTGCCATATTATTTTACTATCTAAAAATCAGAACTGACATTTATTAAACAAATTTGGTAAAAAAGCTCCAACTGTCACGCATGCAGGCATGTCCATTATATGGTCATTACGTGGGGAGATTAATACTAACAGAATTTTCAAACTGTTTCATCATTATATTTCTGACCTGTACGTTTGAAGAAATCATCGTATCACTATGAACACCAGAAAAAATTAAGTGAACAGTCAATAAAATACATGGAAAATATATCTTATCCTGAACATTCAATCTGCAATGAAAAGAGGAAGCTAGCTATAACGGACGATGAATGTTTTGCGTACCATCATAGATTTAATTATACGAAATTTACGCCTATGGAAGAACCCTACTCTCTGTATGCCTTCTTTGCTTCCTGGTAAGTAATACTTCATCAGTACTTGAATTATTTGATTATTCCTAGCTACATACGGACATCGCTTTGCTTTAGAGAGTAGAAAAACGCATAAACTGTTCTCTGCAGAAATTAAACATTATGGAAAACCTATCGTCAATTCAATATTCTCGATTAAGCCTTTCCAGATTGAAAAGTATAGCTAAAAAATGTAACTATTTACAAAATTGGAAATCGAAATATATCACCTTCATATTTCAAATAATAACAAAACGATTAAAAGTAGTGTGTTGACGATGAATTTCTGATATTTTTTTTTATGGCTTTACGCCTCATCGAAGTCGAGATCGTTAGAGGCGAGAAATAATGGTTTTTTTTGGGGGGGGGGACAAGGAACGGGAAGGATACGGCCATGGCCTTTTGAATGAAGCATCCCGGCATTTGCCTAGATTGATTTGAGGAAACCATGGAAAACCCAAAGTTGGTTGCCCGTACGGGTATTCGAATCCTAGTCCTCCGTAATGCGAGACCAGATGGTTACAACTGCCCTACTACGCTCGGTCTCTGATGTGTTTCTCGTAACTACTCCAACATGGTTGCTTGTTAAAGTTACCAAAAGATATTTCAGATTATCTTGCAACAGTTCGGGCGCACTTTGAAGTCTTGTTTTTAGTATTTTTACCTGATGATAGAAATTCACATCACATAGCTGACATTATTGCGTACATTTGTGTGGTAACACTTTTACTGTGCAATTAACATTTCCATATTCATTTGAGAAGTCTTGATCATAAACCACCGTACAACGTGACCACCAAAGGGATTAGTTAACAACAAAAATTATTCATTTATAAGGTATGTTTTAATGACCAAATACAAACATTTTGTATACAATTATTTCGTCAGCTTTCCCGATTTTCAACAGGTCACATCCTCCGGCTCCAAACGCCGAATTTCTCCTCGTATCCTTGGACCAAACTGGTCGCCTGGTTCCTGAGTACAAAGGAATATGTGTGGTAGCAATTCTTCGAATAGTGTAAAACCATTCTGCGCCATGTTTGAATGATTCACTTTTGACAACTTCTGCTTTCGCACGATCACAGGCTTCTAGCCTTTGAATTCCAGAGTGTGAATATAAGCATATACATAGGCACAGCGAATTTGATCAGTATTAGTAACAAATTTTGAACTGAAATTTAGAATTTACAAATGTTAACGAAATCTGCTTTCTTACATCAATAATGGAAGGATATCCATCAAAAAATGTTGTTGGTGTGCATGCAATTTTTGTTTCAAATGTTTCTATGATTTCCATCATCCATGATTTGTGTATATCTCAAAGGAAAATAACTAATTTTGAGACTTTGTTTCAAAACAAATTTGTAATGCTACCAGATCAAATAGCAATAAATAAAATATAAACAGAAAAAAATCACTGGTAGTGGGATTTTTTTTTCCAATTCATAATTTATAACATATAATTACTTACAATTAATATATTTCCATTTACAGAATAACATCAGTAATTTAAACATGATAACATAGTACAATTTTCCTTTTACAGAGTAATATCAACAGTTTTACAATAATAGTACCATTAGATTTAGCCAACACGCTGAACTAAAATGTAGACTTTATTTATCAATGTGACTACGCAGTTGAGCCGTCACCACCCCCTTTTTTTTAATATATAATTACATTTGCTGAATTCCAGTTGTGCCAGCGACACAACAAATGGATTGAACTGAGACCGCCCGCTCAGCAACACACCGCCTCACCTCCCACGGCTAAACCGACGTTATAGACAAACGGTCTTTGTAGCGGTATAACTCATTTAGGCACAATTTTTACACTTTGTAATCCCCGATTTCACTTAAACGGAGGTCGACCAGGCAGAAATCTTTAGGGCGAGAAACCACAGGTGACGTACTATATACCACAATTGTATTATTATTTATTATTATTTTTTTTTTTTGCAAAATATAATGCTTGTGGCACATCTAGAATTGAATTTCAATTAGTATGTTCTTTAGGTGCGGCAGTGTTTTCGAAAAGTGTACCACAAGGTGTGCACAATTCGTCGCCTAGTATAAGGGCTCACTTCGCTCGCCCAAAATATTCGAAGTTTAGTAGACTGAGTCATATTCCTTAGTCATATAACAGATGTAAGTTCTAATTCGGTTATGTGTAACTAATATGATAGTCGGTCAACTGATATGCTAAAATATTTGTTCAACTTAATAACAAACACAGGACGACATTTGTGTCATGTTATTATGTATCTCCCTTAGCTATTCTCAAATCTTATTTTCATTGACGAAACTATTGTATGTTATGAAAGTTAAATGTTAAATGGGAGAGGTGTGTGTGTGTGTGTATTTTTTTTTGTGATCCTGTTTCAACAAACAACTTTTATTTGTTTTACCTAACATCACTTTTACTGAGAAAACAAAAGAAATGTTTTTCATATTTATTTGTACCATGATTTAAATTGTTTCATTACAGCTCACTATTTAAGAAAACTAAGATCTCAATTCACAATATCGTTAAATATTTATCAAATATTTAATTGTTTAACTATATCCTTAAATAATTAAAGAACGTTTGTATTAAGCTGAAAGGTTAAAAAGCTGCTTCAATCGTTCAGCACTCGGTATCGCATAGCATGGCGTGTATGCCCCTGACGACAGACTTACCCGCCGCACACGAATGTTAGCTGTTTCCATGGTAGAGGGCAGCCGAAAATCACAGCAGCGAGCACCTGATCCGCTTAGCTTACAGGTTGAGGGCTCTGTCCAGCTGGATTGACCGCAGGGAAGAGGAGGGTTGGTGAAAACAAAGGTCGACAGGTTGTTCGGACGAGGGGGAAATAAACTCAGAAATAACTCGACGGTGTTGTGTTACATTCGTAACGTAGTCAGAGATGATGTTATAACTTAGACGCAAAAGAATATTCAATATCTCAGAAGTTATACTGTAATATTCGTATTTTACACACGTTAGGAGAGATTGAGATTAAAATTGACGACATGTCTCCGCGTAGCATATTTTGAGACACTCGAGAAGATAAAATTGTATTCAAGTGATTGATGGCTATCATTTTCTCTTGATCATTTACGAAATAACACTTTCGCCTAATTTTGCTACTAGTATTATCTACTTTTAAAAAAGAGGAATGAGTACTATAATGGGATAGGCTGAATAACTTATAAGTTTTTTCTTTTACCTCTTGTCCAGCTTAAGGAAGCTTAGCCAAAAATAAATATAGGATACATGCTGTTACTTCCTGAAAATGCAAGGTGACATAAATTACTTATATGTTAATTGTATACACCCCAACTAAAACGTAATATATTTATAGAATAGTAAACGGAATGAAATAATCTAGAGTAAGAAAGATAAAACTGCAAATGAAAGGGCAGATTTGAACAATCGAGAAGAGTACGGTATAAAATATATCAGTGTAAAATTGTCATGTAAATAATAAAACATAATACAATTTTTATTCTTGCGTTTTGTACTGTAAGATATATTGAGGAGCTATAAGCTAATATTTTATACCATTAAAAATTTTATTGTGTTAATAATCACTCACAAATTTTTTATGTAAACAACTTAACCGCCTATACATTTAATTCGATTTATCGTTGAACTGTTTTATTATATTGCTAAGAACACTTGACTGTGCGTGAAAAACCAATTAACATCATACGGTATTTATTTCTTGTATTAATAATTCGTTAATTTCACACTTTCTTAAGATCCCAATTTCCATGAGAGTAATACATTTGTTAATTAAACAAGAGAATGTTGATGGTTATCCGGGTAAGTGATTTATATTGTAAAAAGTGAGTAATTAATATGCAACTGTTATAAGTAAGTCATTCATTGTCACCGGTGCCAATAACCACAACTCTGAGAATCGGATTGTGATAGGTGACTTTTAACTTTCCATGTCAATAAATAGTTGAATTATTGAAATAACTGTCTTAGTTTCGTCAAAAGGAAAGATTAAGTTTTGGTCGAACATTGAAATAGTTTTATTTTGATGATACTCTCATTAATACGTTTTTTTCCTGCCCATCATTCACTTGAAAACCATCCGTCTTTCATTTTATACACTTTAACAACTTTGTTCTTTCAGCTTATAGATGTGAAATCCCTTATCGTATTAGATACCAGAGGCTAAAAAAGCAATTACCCTATAGTAAATCTTCGGCTGAATCCTTTAAAGTAAGTAGAATACATAATGTCAGAATAAAGAACAATGAAAAATCTATAAAAAAGGAAAACCATGTCCATTGAACAACAATATTGTTATCAGAAAAATTGTGTTGCAGTTTTTATTTTAGACGCCTCAAATGACCACTGTTGGACATATTAAACTAAATTAACTTCGTAGCTACATTTACAGGCTCAAAATTTTAAAGGCTTGGTATCGAAATCTTATATTAGCAGAACATATCTTTGCTACTTAATATAATGTGAAAAGTTGGAAAACTGAAAACGAACGTTTGCCGTTGATACTTTAAGATTACTATATGGGTATGATGCTGAGCAGAGACAGAATACAGGTGAATTTAGGACGTAAAAGTTTTTTGAAGAAACGATTAATCCTTTCAAATGCATTCGCAGCATTGCAAAACACATTGTAACAGCCCTCAAACCAAAAATTAAATGTAATTGTATTTTGTGAATCATTGGTAGTAAGCTAGAGTTTGGTTGAATTTGATCTGGTTCGTTTGTTTTGCAATTTCCTGTAAATCAGTGTATATAGACTTTGTTTTATTAAAAGAAATTATTTAGAGCCCATTTAATATGTTTAAGAATAGAATTGTGCAAGAGAATTGCTTAAATGTTCGTAATTCCAAGTTTTAATGCAAGTTATGAGGTCTAAAGTACAATTTCCTAAACGACATTACAACGATTTCTGTGAATAATTTTGTGTTTAAGTATCTTTAATTTCCATTTATGACCATTTTGTATTGATTGTAAATGATTTGGATTAATTCTGATTGTTTTTAATATGTTTCAATTGTTTAAGTATTGCCAATGTTCGAGAAATATCTGGCGGAAGCTTTTGAAGAGTTCTAGAAATTTCGATAGAACCTATATAAAGAAATCGGCAGAAGGGCAGTAGTAGTTTAAACAGACTCAATTTACGTCGGCCAAGGACTGTGTTAGTAGTATTGTCTCTGGAAGAAGTGCTGTATGCAATCTCTGGATTGTATAAATGCATGTAAACACTATCGTTCACGTCGAGTTTCTTTGAAAATAAAAACAAGTCTAAACTGAAATACATTGTGGACTTCTTAATTATCGTATTAATTAAACCACGAACAATGCTGAGCAGAGACAGAATATGGGCGTATTTGAATTATTTTTCTTCGGACGTAAAAGTTTTGTGAAGAAACGATTATTCCTTTCAAATGCATTCGCTGAATTGCAAAACACATGGTACCATGCTCACCCTGTAATTCTGTTGCAGAGAGTCTGCCACTAGCAGCACGCGATATCTGCGCCGGCAGGCTGACATCTGCTGAGTGGGTGTCCGCTGACTGTCCCAGGGGCCGAGCTGTCAGCGGTCAGACAGGCGGAACTTCTCGCCGGGGTCCAGTTCCATCGTCCATCATCACAGACAACAGCTGTGAACGCAATGGGCACTTACCACGGAATGATGTATTACCTATCTGCTGTTATATATGCCTATCAGTTATCACCATCGCTGAACGATCAGAATTTAAATATGCACGAATCAAAAATTATTTCCTTTAAGAGGAAAGACTGATAAGATCTGATATGTATACTCACCCGGCTGTCAAATGTATTCTTACCAATATTTGCGTAAAGACAGACAAATAATTGTCTTATCCACACTCCATCTTTGAGCCGAAGGTCTTCTGGACAAGAGGGGCGATATGTAGTTGTCGTTATTTGAAGTACAGTACAAATGAAAAAATCATTTGTTGTGTGTGTGTTTTTTTTTAACTTGAGGTACAAGGGTGCTGTTGATATAGAAACCGACGGATCGTTTAAGATTTCTCCAACGGTAGTTTACATTTTGGGTGTTGTAAGTGTTTAGTATAAATACTGAGTTTAGTCGTCAAACGCAACATTGATTACATCCTTTAGAATGAGGCGTACTAAGCCAGTGTGTAGAAGGTATCACTACCAGTTCCCCTCCACCTTAACCTACAGTTTAACATAGTATCCAACCGTGGAGCGCCTTGAGTACATCAAACGATTAAAATATAGTCCAAAAATATCCAGGCTTCTGGAAGCCACGGAATTTTGAAGGTGAACTCTTCATGCACTGAACTACCAGACCTCCAATGTGTTGCTAAGAAATATAATTCTTTCAATTGTAACGCTAATATAAATTAGCCTATATAAAAACGATAAAGCTGTTAGTGTTTTCCCGGCAGGTATGTAACTAGTTGTGTTTGCTTTGCTTCATTACTGCTGAGTAATGTTGATAAAATTTTCGTGAACGTTTCAAAAGTTAATTCTACAGACGAGAGGATATATTACACCTCATAGTTCATATTTTTGTAATGTAACACCATTTAGATGATTTATGAAATCTCTGGAGTAACCAGAGAATTAAATTTGTTCTGATCCTGCTGTAAGTGGGTATAACTAGTACTAGTTTCACTTAAGGAAATGTAATTCTACATTAGAACAAAAGTTGTCTCATTATAATCATTACTATTTCCATAACACTCGATCAGCTTATGATTGTAAAACTAACATGGAATTAATTAATATACTACTTTCATACTTTCTTAATATGATGTCACTATCTATGTGACCAGCAGTGACTAAAAAATTCCTTAACAGCACCCAGAAGCAAAACATCTTAATAGTTAGATTTTAGAAGATCTCTGGTTTAAATGCCGTACCATAAAACATATTTCGACTTTGAATAACACCATTTAGTACAATACCTGGATATTTCCTGAGTGATGAAAACGAACAGTCCCAGATAGTTCACACCTACCCCCTGAAGCACAGTTTCAATTCTCCATGTGTAGTGACTCCGATGTTGATGGACGGCAAAGTTCCGAAACCAACGCCAGAGCGGGTTCTACCTGCAGGCTGTTTTCTGAGGGCAGATCGGTCGGTACACATTGCGTCCTGTAGGGATACCGAGTCGGACCAGAAGGTGCTCGTTTTGCTGAAATTGAATCTCGACCGGGCGGCGGTGACGGCAACACGCAAATAACCGGATTACTTGAGTTGAAACGGATTTTCATTAAGGACTGGCGGTCGAGGCTGCGGGCAGACCAGAAGCTGCGGTGGGCGGGGGATTACAGCTGGCGGCGCCTCAAACACCTGCTACCAGCGCTGCTCAAGAGTCTCAGTCCTGCGTAACCACTAAACTGGCAGGCGAAGTTGTTTTGAAGGGTATGCACAGTGTACACACACATTGCAGTACTGTGAAATGTAGCAGAAACGTGGTGTTTGACAGTAATTGTTTTACTGTTAGATGTAGGTTTGAAATCTTCTCCGACTCGGGCGATTGTGTTGGTAAAATACGAAACATGAAATTGCACAAAAAAAGCCTAAAAACAAATATAAAGTATCTTACCTCACGCCCTGAATTTATTCACTATCAGAAACCGGAATAAACTTTGACTGAAACAGAAAATTTTCATATCAAAACTACAAAATGGAAAAAGCGTTTAAAATTAGAATAAGACTATTTCATGAGTACGGAAACTAGTTAAGGAACCACGCACCTCCTAAAGACAGGTTTTTCCTTTGTTACCTAGACAATCTTGGCCAATGACCAAAGATTTCTAAAGAACTGCATGGATAGCTCCTTTAGTGTTCATAAAATCACGTTCTACTTTGGTTTACTTCGCGAGTAATGCATTATATGCTGTACACTTAATATCGAATCAGAGTACATTAAACCTAGCAACTGTAAATTTTTGATAGTACGTGTAAAATATTAATCTTCAAACAGTTACATTGGAAACTCAAAATATCGCGTTAGAAGTTCATTTGTGTTAGACTAACTAACAATCTTCAAAACGGATTCCCAGAACATGGAGGTAAGATCAAATAATATTTCCATAATCTCTTATTAATTACAATTATTCTTACTAACCGAAATATAGGATACACGACGTCCTTAAAAAAATTACTTGGTTTATTCCAAATTTTTATCCCATTCCCAGTTATTCACTTCATTTCCATATGATGATCCCGAGTTCGTTTAGTTAGTATACAATCTCTTTTACCAACTATGGCGAAAAAATGTCAAAAATTTTCAAATCAAAGAAAATATTTAATTTAATGCCACGAAAAGTACTTACACAAAAGGAAGCGAAAACAATATTGTATCAGCCGTGAAGTAACAACGAACTAAAAGTTTATTATTACATAAATACTGTAATTCGAAATGCTATATTAGGACGTCCTTTCATAATTTTCCATCCAGTGGCGATAGAAATTAGATTTAGAATATTTTGTTTTAGTTTTTTTTTAATCAATTCCACAGGTATTTTGTATAAATCCTTTAATACCTCAACAACTCTGTTTCACTGTTCAAATGAACACTATAGCTTTATACTTTTATACGTTACCTTATGCATCAAAATTTAAAGTGTTTTCTTTTGCACCGTCATGACGTAAGAGAAACACAGAAAACCTTAATTTGTTTGTGCTTCTGCTATCTGAAGTTTTGATAGTAACCTGATTACATTCTGTTTAAACCCTTTTGCCAGTATTGCATGACACTGTGCGAACACGACTTTGAACGTGTATGGGGGGGGGGGGGGGGTTAACAAGGACCTATGTGACAGCGGTGTTTTGTAGGTGTTGTAGAATGCCGCTCTTCATCAGCCGCAACATGTACCTACTGACAAGTTAACCTAATTTATCATTACTGCTTAATACGACTTCAAGTTTTTGGTCAAATACGTTTTCTCAGGGGCTACCAAGAATATTTAATTCTGCCAACAATATCATCTAAGAAGTTATCAGTAGTGGAGATAGTTTTTTTTCAAATTTCAAACAAACTCATCAATGATAGGATAAAATTACTGTTCGTGATCAGTACTTGCGATACATGTAGGTAGAGAGCCTTGTATTCCGAATGTTGACCTACTGTATAGGGAGGAGCCGAAGTGGTCTGCGACATACCCCTTCACTCGTTGATTGAACAGAAGACTGTGCTGGTATAAACCCACCTGGCCCGATCATCAACAAGTAAACTCTGAATAAATATTAATTGTACCTGTAAAATTGTTTTGTTTCCTAAAAATGAAATATTGCACTTGCTTTTTTTTTTTAGTGTGGCAACAGTTTCCAATATTCTAGACGACACTAATTATCTTATTCAACAGCACTCAACTAGGTGAAAACTTTTTTGACTTTTATAATTTGTAAAATGCAATGAAGTAAACTGATATTGAAGTGAGTATTACAATTTATGTTATTATAGTATATGTCGTTATACATTAGACACACAATAGCCTGCAGGAAGTAGCAACTGATTTTTTTTTCAAAGTTTTATACTCAAAACGTCCTCCCACTAATAAATTTAGTAGTTTTCTATGTTATTTCGAGCAGAGAGAGGTTTTTTCTTCTAAAAAAATATTCTGGAAGTGTTCCAAGAGGATGTTTAACTTTCCGTAAGTGGAGAGTGGGAATCTGCGGTTTTGTCTCATTTCTGGTTCCACCTCGAGTCCCATCTATTCTGGATTTGAGCCACGGCGCTGAACACTCGGGTGATAACATAAATTACGTCATTAAGCATACCCATAGCGACAAAAACAGCGGCGCCGCTAGGAGGCTAATAAATCGCAGCTATTCGGGCGGACGCCCTTTTCGCATTTAGTCACCACCGACTGTCGGCCGCAAAAAGAAAGCGGGGCAGCAGAATCTATTGCTGGCGCCGCCGCCTCCCACGCCTGCATCAATCAGGCAGATGGTGACCAGCATTAGTGTCTCTGTGTGCCACGTGGCAGGGTGCTGACTCCTCTTGAAATAAACTGCACAGGTGTTGCGACGTCAGCGCGACTGCCAGACAGCAGCTGAATTAATTAAGACATGCTGACTTACATCTGTCAGCAAGAAGTGCGGGCAGCACTCCCTGACACTGCGAGAACGCCACTG
The DNA here is from genome assembly GCA_031002005.1 of Vandiemenella viatica. Taxonomy (NCBI): domain Eukaryota; kingdom Metazoa; phylum Arthropoda; class Insecta; order Orthoptera; family Morabidae; genus Vandiemenella; species Vandiemenella viatica. The sequence goes on along the minus strand of CM061920.1, from coordinate 224,237,485 downwards.
CAGCACATCCCACTTATTCTCCGTATTCTAAACGCTCAGAGCTAGACAATGACATAATCTGTAAGACTACAGCAAATCCTGTTTTGCGTAGAGATAATTATATAACAAGACTCAATTTAGATAATCAACTTAATACCAAATCGGTGTTCGCAATCAACGAGGAATGTTAAAACCATGGGTGCCAAATCTGCGGAGATAAATTGGAGACACAGAGCTTATTCTTACAATTCTTATTTTGTTTCTTCTGACATTCAGGGTAGTCAATGTCAAGGTTAACAGGGCAGAGAGATAATGGGGAGACAATGACTGAACGTGGTGACTGAGCAGTCACCTTCTGGTCTCGCATTCGCGAGGTCGTGGGTTCGAATCTTCGTCCGGCCATCCGGATTTCGGTTTTCAGTGATTTCCCTAAATCACTCTTTGCGAATGCCGGTATGGTTTCTTTAAATGGCGATGGCCCAACTCTTTCCCGTTCCTTGCCTCTGATTCTTTCCCGCCTCTACCTCAACGTCAGCGAGGCATGAAGCCATAAATATAATAGTGGTAGATTTATTCCGCGTGGTTATAGCTAGCAAGTCAGTGCGACTAGTATAAGATTATTACAAACGACATACAAGTGACTTTGGATGTTTCTTGCGTTGATGATTGAACATAGAACTTGGTTTTTAGAGATCTTGTTTGTGATCGGGGGTTTACTGTTCATTGACGTAGGGATCATTTCAGCGGTATTTTGTTTTGATGGAACGTGTAATTCGTATTTGAAATTTCATACCATTTTTGGGATGAGACTTAGCGTTGAAATATTCTGCTCATGATTTTCCGCTGTTGTATTGTGTTTCGTATTTAAATCCACACGACAATAACTCAGTGGACATCCAACTGGTCCCATTTCTCTGTCATGCCAGGATCGACTCGAATCTGAACGTGTGTAGCGCATGGCGTAACGAGATATCTGCTCACTTTTACGTAGTTCCCAAAGTATATTATACCAGAGGCATAAAATTCTCAGCCAAACTAACTGAACGTGGAGGGCATAATTGAAGAGCGTCTTTCCTTAGTATGGTTCTTGAGTCTGTTATTAATAATCGAGACAGATATTGGAATACTGCGTAACATTGAAGATTTAACTAACGCTTGTTGTTTTGCGTTGTATTTGGAGTATGTATCAAGAAAGCAAATATTGAAAATAATTCCATCATTGCAATGATTTATTATGAAAATGTCATAAAATGGTTAGCTAAGATGTTCAACACAGTGGTGCAAGATATGAATTCACATTGATCGCAATTACCCGATGTTACGGAGTAATAATGTTGATGCTGAACCATCAACATTGTTACTCTGTAGCATTAGTCTTTACTGTAAAATAATATTCTTATTGGTTGAATTTCACTATGTTATGTATTTGTCTAGTTGAATTCTTTCCAATATTTATTTTCTTACTCCATACATGTTAACCTCTTCTCCTTATCTTGCTAAAATGCATCTGGTGAAAACTTGTTATTGCTACGTAACCGTTAAATATATAATAGTTAAATACAGTCTGCGAAACACTTGGTGCTAAAAATTTCATAATTACGAGTTTCCTTACATCCGTAAATAATTGCAACCTATACTTGAAAATTAAGCAAAATCAGTTATAAGCAAAACAGGAAAGAAAGCAGACTTGAAACATAGAATTACAAAACTACTATTGCATGGAATTAGGATATAACATCTAAATCCCATTTTATGAATGGCAATTTCTATTCTAAAAATTTTATCCAAACTATATTTCTCAAGACAGTGAACCTCACGCTACCTTGTCAAGTGTTTTGTTAAATTAAATCATTTGACAAGGCGCTAATATAACGTCGTAACTTTTAATGGCTCTTCTGAAAGCAAAGTTCTCATAAGGGGCCATCCAAAAATTACGTCACACGAATTTCGTGAATTTTGGACGCCTCCCTCCCCCCATGTCACAGGTTGTCACATTTGTAGGACTCCCCCCCCCCCCCTCCCCTGGTGTGACGTCACATATTTTGCAATTTTAAATTTATAAATTAAAATAGCACTTCCAAAATGATTTATGTAACTCTAGTTAAAAAACCATATCAGCAATAAATCAATCATTTAAGAAAATTTATAAAAAAAACAACATAAAAATCGAATTAATGATACAAAATTGTGTCATCATGTGTCCATGGATTATGAATCCATTCCTTGATACTGTTTATATTGGCATAATAGTCACTTCATTCTTGATTTCTATAGTGTTGGGTACATTCGATGTGTCAACATCATCTTCATCTTCCGTCACGAGCCAAAAAGTGATACATATTATGCATGTGATGTCACAAAGTTTATGGCACGTACCTCCCCCCCCTTGTCACACGATGTCACACTTTGTTGACCCCCCCCCCTCAAGGTGTGACATAGTTTATGGATGGCCCCTTATCACTTGTCGCATGTGTTGTATTGACTCGAGAGAGCTGCACCCTCACATCTCCAGCGTTATCAGGCGCCATCGCTGGTGGCTGTTCCATGCGGGGTGACCGCAGGAGTAGACACACAGACTAGCTCTCGTCACCGCCACCGCTGCCGTTAATCAATCTTCATCAGCCGGATGTTTGTAATTAAGTGCATTACCGTGACGGACGATCGGACGGCTCGGTAATTACGGCCGGTTCGTCAGCCTGCGTGACGGCACAACGGTACTGATTCATACTCAGCACGTCAAGACACACATTTCATATTTTTACTGTTGTGAATGAGTAATATAATTCAGTAGTCTTTAGAAATGAGTAATTTGGCTGATACGTCCTTTTTATTTATATTTTGCAGCCAACGTATGCCACTGCTATCATCAAAATCTTAAAAATTTTCAGTAAACTGATTCATCGACAAGAAGAGCTCTGTCTCGTGTCACTGCCGCAGTGTCTCACAACTAGCGACTACATGTCCTATGTGTCTAACTCGCGGTATTCCGCCAAAAATCGATATCATCCGGCAATCATTTTCTTCCGGGATGTACTCCAGGACCTATCCGATGTTCGGCTGACTTCAATCTTCCTTATCCTGTAATCCCTTTCGCCGTCCTCGGTAGCGTAGGGGCATGGGTGTTTAAGTGTTGCATGTGAGTGTGCTTATCGAATCCGCGTTGTGGTGTGTCTAGAATTACTTGAAAGATAATATGTACAGTGTGGAAACTGAAAACACTGGATGAACTAAACTCATACTTGAGCTGGATGTGTGCCCTAGGAGAAGTCAAATGCCATTAAAAAAAAATTAATCTCCTTCTACCTTCAGGAAGTGCCTCTACCAGCTGTTTTCGTCGGATACAGTTGATATCAGCCATTTGCTACATCAGAAATGGGGTATTTAACCAATATAGCACCTCGATAAGGAACTCTCTGGATCGATCTCTAAATAATGCTTATTACAACTTAATTAATTGGTTTTCTCCGTACAGTCACCAGGTAGTACTTTTTTATTTTTTTCATTTCACCAAAGGATTATAATAAACAAAGCTATTGAATGGATTTATGAGTTTAATAAATAACAAGACCAATCTAGTTGTTTTATTTCGGCAAAATCCTCATAATAAAACACGGATAGGTCTCAACTTCGTCAAGAGATACTAAGTCACATTACAATAACTTCTCCAGCTTCTTTAAAGCAACGTCTGATTGGCTGGCTGCTGTTAAGACATACTGATGATAATGACGCTCTGATGGCTACTTCCGCAAGCTTATTAAATAGACGCCAGAGAAACTACCAGAAGACAAGAAATCGCGCCGACAGACATTTCTCGAGAGCTATCAATTACGCAGACAATCAAATTCATACAAAAACCATCCAACTTTTACGAAATCGCTAATAATTATTAGGAAACACTTCAAAATCGAAATTAAAGCTATTTACATGCTTTTAAACATAATGGACAACATGAACCGTTCCAAGTAGTTGAAAATCGTAATCAAAACAACTTGGCTTATAAAAAATTTATAATTAGAAGCATTCAATTAATGTGTTACACATTATACCACTTCTGATCATATTACACATCAATATCAAACACTTTTTTTTACTTATGGCTTTACGACTCGTCGTGGTTATTAGAGGACTGGGGACAAGGAACGGTAAGGAAATTCGGCCATGGCCTTTTGAAGGAAGTAACCCGGCATTCGCCTGGAGTGATTTGGGGAAACCATGGAAAACCCGAATCCGGATGCCCGGACGGGGATTCAAACCATCATCCTCCCGAATGCGTGGCCAGAACGTTAACCACTCACCCACCACACTCGGTCTCTTACCACAGAAGCAACATTCAATCACGTGAAAAATATACAGATTAATAGTTAATCAACTTCTATCTCTCTATACTTAATTACTAAGATTAAAATTCACGGATAGCTGTGTTTCAGGGCTGTTACAATCTCTTTCCATAGATATAAGATTGAATTATAATAAATACAGAAGTATTCATATTTTTCTAGAATTGATGATTCTGGAACAGAAACCGGGTCAAAAACTTCATTCACATCATTGTATAGCTGTTAGCACAGTGTTTATCTGCACCAGGCTATTAAACTTACATCAAAGAGTCCACAGTTTGAACTAATTCAACAACTTTCATTTTATTAAGAAATTCATATTTACTACGCTTTCATGTTCCTTATCATCCAACTGACATCCAAAAATCACAGTCCAAAATCAATCTGTATCTCGCTTCTCATTGCACCACTTATGCCCAATTCATGATTTCCTGTTCCGAGCGATCAAGTTGACATTTAAAACTCCAAAGAAATTTTCAACAAGTTTCATACTATGTTTTTGTCTTTTGTCTGATCAAGTCCAACAGTCCAAAAAAATCTACATCCATGATCAAACTCCATATATTTTCCTTCTAACAGGGGACAGATTTTAGATTAAAAGAGCCGCAGGTCACAGGACGTTTGCAGTTTTCATCACGTTAGGATACACTCTTAGTTACTATCGTTTCCTACTGATAATGGTAAAAAAACCTGTCAATCACGCGATCACCACCAGTTATTATAAATGACGTAGCCGAGGATGACCATAATAATAGAAATATTATTACTGTCGCATATGCGTTTCCACGTAGTTATGAAGGAAATTCTTGGTTTACTGTAAGCTACAATTTGCCACAAGGTGAGGAAATCAGACTGCACAGTGAAATGCTGTCCGGGAACGACGAATGGCTTGAGAAGGAAGACTTTGAAACAGAAGGATTAGAAGCGTTTAACAGAGGACACTTTACAGCAATTCTATAGGACCATGGTTACACCCACTCTAACGTATTCTAGCGGCATGAGCCTTCCGGGTCCACTTCTTTTCATCTGCTCTGGAACATCCCAGTCAGAGCTCCTGAAGGCAGACACATGCCGGTAAAGCACTCAACGGCGGAGAGGAGGCGGAATCCTGGTTGTTGAAGAGCCAAGTCTGATGGGAGGGCGCAAAAATGATTATATGGTTGACGATTGGTCATGCCAGTCATAAAACTGGTCGTTGATTATTCCTAAGCTCATTCTCCGAACATTTCATACTATAGCCAAAGCGGTAATAAACTTATAAACTCCAAGAGATTGACAACAATTGAACTGTAGCGTGATATCATTTGTGACTTACACAATGTAAAAATCAGCGTACAAAGCAAACTTGCATTATTCCTGAAGGAGCTACAACCTCACTTCGATAGTGTATCCTTACCTATAGCAGAAACCTTCTAGGAAAATTGGAGTACCGGTGGAAAAATTACTCGGTTCACCACTTTAATATTTCAACTATTTTCTCTCATGTGAGGTAACAGTTTTTGTATGGGATCTTTAAGCTTATTCGCTCACCTTTCACTTTCATTATACTGACTTGAGAAATCGCATGGGATGTTACAAGCAATTCACGTTACTAAATACGATGTTCGGTACACCTTCAATTCGGGTAGTCGACCACGGCAAATTTATTTGTATGATTTTCCATAGTGAAAAATATTCTTGCAATTGTTCCTCGATGTGGAAATAATCCTGTTTTTATGATTCCTGAATTCTGCTCCATACCAACCAATAACCCTTGTATAATCTTATTATACATATTATATAAAATAAAAATGACTTCTTTTGCATTAAAAATACTGTAAATTTTCTTCTATACCAATCATAAGTTTCCTTTATTATTTATTAAAATAAATGTTTGATTGATATTAGACGTTGATAAGATCAATAACATCTGACATAAATTCTGGCTGCTTTGATCCAATGAATCTAACTACATTTGTACAAGATTACCATTTAATAAATACTACAGTTAGAGATTCTGCCGGAGGAAATGAAGTGAAAAATATAGAATGACAGTATATTTAGAAATATTTGCGAATATAATTCATAACTGAGAAGAGAAATTAAAAATCTCTTGACGTAGTAAGAAATAACTGAAACAAAAATGTTTTATTACATAATTTCTAAACAAACTAAATTCCAGATAATTTTATCTGCCACTTCTTAATGAACTGTTAAAGCCAATTATGGTTAATCATATCTTTGAAGGGTGTATTATTTTAAGTTCGTATGACTCAATTGATGCGGCGTATTTAAAACCGACAAATATGTTATGGTAGGGACGCGTTATACAAGTTTCAAATTATTTAAATACCCATGACAAATTTCTGATCAGACTAAAGCTATTGAAGCACAAAGTCCTGTGATAAGTTTAATATAATTGGTTCTAAGACTTAAAATACGGTTTTAAATGTTTGCGTATTAGAACAAAATATTATGTATACACAAATATTAAATTCGTGAACGATGCAAATTATTGAATGTTTACTTGTTCGTGTGTGATTTAAGCAGTTGATTATATAAGCATTTAAGTTGATATTCATCGTAGACTAAACTACACGAACCAAACAGTCTTATTTCATCTTTCACGGGCAGTCATCGATGAGTAGATAGCTCATTTTCCACGGGTAGCTTCCATCAGCTGTAATAGCATGGGTTTCTAACAGTAAAACCGACTCTCTTCGCTCAAGTCTGTTCACCATGTAGGCCCTGTAAGATCATGGGGGCAGCATACCATCAGCCACTTAGCTTTCCATCCAATTATACAATAATCCATTAGTCTACGAGTTGTTACTCAGTAAGATGCAATTAGGATCTTAGATAGGTGCTGTCGGGAGGATCCTCGCAGTCATGTTATCGGCTGTATGTTCACGGCTTTCAATGACATCAAATGGGTCCTCATAACCGCTAGATGCCTGTTATCATTCATAATAGGATAGAATCTCAGCTGGTCATCTAACACGTACCAGCCTTCCTATATCCTGGTTGCCGAACCTACTAATCGGCTGGTGTCATATTATTCCTGACAAATTACATCTTATTAATTAGCCCACAAGACGCAAGAGCTCAAGATCATCAAGATAGAAGAGACTTCTATAGCTGCAAGAACGCCACGAGGTTAGTTAAACTCTCCTCTAGAGTCCCACCACAGTTAAAGTCAACAACGAACCCAAATCTATCCCTCGGCTACCCTGTCAGTCCTGTCAGTCAGATAGGGCTCTTACACTGCTGCGGAATGAAATGGACAGCGTAAAACGTAGAGCGAATAAACAACAGGCGCCAGCCGCTTAACTGATTGACACAGGAATACCTCGAGTTATTTAAAAATGAATTATCCACATTGCTAATAATCACCGTTTAGGCGAAATATATGTTCTGTTATTCCGTACCAAAAACAATTTAATGATGATCATGTTCTGGTGACGTTGTGCAAGTACAAGAAAATGGCTTTATACGATTTTTTCTTCACTGCATGGAGCTAACAGGAATTTGCCTCCTATTGTAATTCTTTTTTAATCATAATCACTATGGCATACTACGACTATAGAGCGATCACATTACTGACCATGTGAAATTACATTTACCTACAGTCATTAAGAAATATTAAAGAAAAACAGATAAACCACGACCCAGAAAAGTTATATAAATAAAACGCCGGTCACATATCTAATACACAACTAAAATAGAATGTAGATGAACTTTTTTAAACGCAAAATTTCAGTGTTCACAACTGTGTACAGCCTTCGGACAAATACGGATGGCGCGAATTATTTCCGTCCGATTGTTTTCACATCACTTTTCGGACAGACATATCATGATTAAAACAGTTGCGACATTACAGTCGCCTGTTAATTTACAGTTGAGAAGGCAAAATTGTAATACAGTGGCACCACGAACTGTAGTCGATCCACTGCCTTCTGGAGCAAGCTTTTTTTTTTTTTTTTTTTTTTTTTAAATATGGCTTTTGGTCTTTGCGACCATTTTGCCATCTCAACTTTTGTTAATGTACCAATTGCTGTATCAGGCTTTCACTGTGATATTGTGGACACTATAGTGAGTACAGCACAAGACGAGCACAAGACGAACACAAGACGAACACAACACTTAGTTAAAACCACCCATGCTCGAGGCCGGACTCGAACCGGCGACCCTTGCAATGCGGAGCCAGCTTGCTAGCCCCTACACTGCCAGGGCTGGCGCAGCAAGCTTTCACTCTTCACTCCTCATGCTCTGAAGCTTATGCCTCTCTTTCGTCTTCCTTGTTTGCATCAATCCACCTTAATCTTGGTCTTCCGCGTGGTCTCGTTTCTTCGAAAATTCCTAATATTAACTCTTTGATACGATCCTCTTCCCTTCTCATTACGTAATCATACCTCCTTAGCGTTTACCCTTTTACTGTAGCTACCGTATCAGCGTGGGTATAAAACTTTTATCTCTCTATTTCTTTTACTTCTCCACTCATTTACCTCTTTAACTGGACTAAAAATTTGTTTCAAAATTTACTAAGTTACTCACCATTATTTTGTTTAAACTCCTTAGTTTGGCACTATAAAATATAACTATCATCTTATATACAGGGTGTTCAGAAATGAAAGGATAGGTCACATCATGTCCTACTTATAACAAATATTTTATTTTAGTAAAAGTCTCATCATTTTCGAGATATTAATTTTTAATTTTTGTTTTGTAAACATGTGACTTTGTTCTGTATATTCTGTGCCATTTCTACAAATTAAGACTTTTCGAACCACGTTTCATTTTTTTAATTTACTCAAGGTATTTGAGTCATCTAAAAGAATGTTATGTTCTTTTTTTGTTAAAACGTTAAAAAATACTTTATAAAATATCAATTGTACCCATATCACGTAAATCGGATGCACATTTTCCCACCTGCCGGCCACCCGCGAAGCGTAGAGTTCTGTCGGAAAATGCTCAGAAAAATTAGTGAACATGACTCATTTTTGGACAAGATACTGTGGATCAACAAGTCTTCGTGCAGAAAATACTGCTATTTGAACTTGAATAATCTTCATAGCTGGCAACTAGAAAACCCTTACGCCATACCCCAATATCGCTCTCAAACACAGTTTAAAGTCAACATTTGGTTTAGGATACTAAACGGGCAAATGATAGGACCCTATGAGCTGCCACAAACAGGAGAAATCCATCTCGACTTTTTACAAAATCAGCTGCCGAGTCTTTTGGGAGAATGTGCCGCTCGCAACAAGGGAAGAAATGTGATTGCAAAACGATAGCTGTCGAACACACTACGCCTGAGCGGTCCGAGACCACCTTAATAAAAGGTACACAAGAAGTGAATCGGGCGCCTCGGCTCTGTCTTACGGCCATCAACATAGCCGGACCTGAATCGCATAGATTTTTTTATTTTTATAAAGATTTAGTTTACGCGATGGAGGTAACTTCGATTGCACAGCTGCGTGAGAAAATAAAAACAACTGAGGTACACGTTAACCACAAAGATTATGCTCGCCAAGTAAAAAATTATGTATTTAAAGATTTAGGGCGTGCAAAAGAACAAGTGGCTGCCATTTTGAACAATTTTTATAACTACTGAAATAAAAAATATTACTTGCATTTATTCTATTATTTTAATGCATACCATGCCAAAAACCTTTTAAAAAAATCATTATCATCATTTTTTTACTACATATTTAAAATTCACATTGGTCTCTTACCATAAAACAATCATTTTATAAGTAGTATAAAATAATTACACCAATTAAGAATTTTTAACGTTTTAAGAAAAAAAAAATTGTTTTAGATGACTCTTTGAGTAAATTAAAAAAAAAAAAAACAACGTTCAATAAGTCTTAATTTGTAGAAATGCCATGGAATAAACTTAACAAAGTCACATGTTTCGAAAAAAAATATTAAAAAATCAATATCTAGAAAATGGGGAGACTTTTACTAAAATGAAATTTTGTCATATAGTAGGACATGATGTGATCTAACTGCGTATGCAGGATTATCCTTTCATTCCTGGATATCCTGTATATTAAGTTCATAAACCAAATTGAATTCTTCAACTCTTCCAATCATGGCTGCACATTTTCAAAATTCTCCAGATCATTTTCATGGATCACTTGTGTACAGTTATTTAGAACTTTTATAAAATATCGTCTACACTATTCTAACGCTTTTCCCTCGTCTATAACACGGCTCGGCAATTGTCTTTAAATAGGGTTACTCTTGTTACGTACTCTTTGGTGAAATATTTTGTCGTTGGGTAGAATTCTCTTTCATTATTTTTTATTTTCTTTTCCGCCTTCTCTATTTTGGATTCAGAGAACTTAATTTTTCATTTCAAAATTTTTATTTCCATTTCTTTAGTGGCTTGTTCGGGTTCTTTGACCGCGTCTTCATTCATTTATCTCCTAACCATTTCTCACTGCCAGCTGTTCTCCTCTCCGTTTTCTTTTTTCACTCCTCCTTGAACCAGTGTCCTTTTTTCCAACATTTTATTCCTGTCAGATTCCTGGCATTTTTATGTTGCCTCTCGTAGATCACCTTTACTGCTTTACTCGCTTCTTTTTTTCCTTCTTTTACATTTTGTGTATGACTATAGTCTCATTTTTGAACTGGCTATTCTTTGACGAACATTTTAACTTTACAAGAAAGTGGTCAGACCCTAACACTGCCCTCTTCGGCTTCAAATATCTTGTAACATGATATAGTGTCTTGCATTTACCAGCATATGATGTCTGGTTTACTGTATGTATCATTAATGATTTGTTACGTAAAAACATGCTTGATATTGTTAAGCTTCCTTTGGTTGCAAATGCTTATTAATCTCATTCTGTTCTCATTACTAGAATCGTATACACTTAGGTTCTATTTTAGGTCTCCATAATATCTCGTTGTCTATTTTTGCATTTGCAACTCCTAGAAATAGTTTTATCATAAGTTTGTATTGTTTCTTTGCAACATATGCATTTTCCGCTTCAAAGTCCCTTATATTCACTCATATTCTGTTTCATACTGCAAAGCCTATGCCTAAGTCATGTTTATTTTTTGTGTTACCGCTGAAGAAGCACATGTGAACCTATCCTTTGCCATCTAATTCCATTGAGATATAAGGTTAAGATCACGGGGGTCCTACAGCTACTGCCACTTCTCGTATGATTCGCTGAGGTAGAGCTCTGCATTCCCATTAAAACCGTTGGCACTAGAATAGATGTGACGTGGTCAGCGCCACGCTCCGACCGTTCTTTTATCTTCCCGCTGAGTTTCCAACACGGTACTCATTGGATAGCAGGCTGAGTGAGCCTGGGGAGCCATTCCGGACGTTCAGCTTCAAGGAAAAATACTCCTTTAAGAGACACAGCATCTAAATTATTTAACTTCAATTCCTTATCAGGATTATTATTACGCTCCGAGTTACAATTTCCACAGCGATTCCTATTTTTTTTACCTCCTTTATTGGGTTTTGTTTCTTTATTATCAGATTATTTATTCATTTAATTTTTTTATTTCATATTACCTTGTGGTTTATCTGAGACTTTTTGGCATTTCATAATGGTTTGTTTAATGGTACATGGTATTATCTCTATGACCAACCTGCAGCCAGGATATTCATGGTTTCACTAGTAATGATTTTAACGGATAGTTTGTCAGTATGACTGGTACTTAGAAAACATGGTGCAGCTGTGCATTAAAAGTGACAGATGTTTGCCACAGACAATACGTATATGGAGTAGAAGTGCATCGGGGTAGCAACGGACTAGGGTGACTGTTGCCCCAACTGTAATGTTAATAGTTGGCAAGAAAGTCTGGCACGCTGTCAGACATGATAAAACACGTTAGGCCTATTTAAGGGATATCTCGTCGGAAGTCGACACTATGTTTTTAGTATGCAACAAGACTTAATTTTTTTGATATGTTCTTGTTAAATGGTGTTGTTGGTGAGCGCAAGAGGAGCCCCTCGCAGCATTCTACAACATAATTGTGAATATTCGTTAAAATTTTTGTCTGGCACATCTACTTTAGGCGATAGGTTGGAGCCAAAAATTTGATTGACAGACTGTTCGAAGGCCGCTCTACCAGAGAGGGCACAAGGTCATCATACAAGCTGGAAGACCTGTCGAGAGATATGAGTACATATGTTTGATCCACCGACTTGCTTGAGGCCTTATGTGATACCGGGGCTGAAGCCCTTTACTCGCCACTCCAATGAAACTCTAACCACTACTTCACTACGCCCCTGCTGTGGGATTGTGGCTCTTCAGAATTAAAAGCCGTTGCAGAAGAAATAGTTCCACCACTCAACAGGGATGGTAAGGCATTGCGCAAACATTATCATTAAAGAGTGTCCACGGAGAGCGAAGTGGATTATACTGTAATCGACACACATTAGTGACGTGTGCAGTTATAGTAAGGAGCAATCACAAAAGATTGCGAACATTTGAAATACTGTTTCGAGGTCGGCCGGCGGATGGCAGTTATCAGCAAAGGACAGCAATGAGTTTCTAATATTTTTTTGTTTTATTGGTTTGGCAAAGGTTTTTATCAACGAAGTCACACCACAAATTTCATTTGAGCATACTTTGCGATATACTCTCTTCAATATCGTAGAAATATAACCTAATGTCATTTCCTTAGGTGTTGGGTCTCCACATAATATTTTATTGATCAATTTTGTTATAAGTCTTACAACTGTGTCTCCATCATGTTTCATAATTTCTAAATTGATTCCCACTGGTCTGAATATTTGCAATTTTTCCTGTTCTTAATACTTCAAGCACTTCCTGCTAATTTGCATTTTCTAATCCTCCAACTTGTAAGTTTACTTCTCTGTCCTCATTCAATAATTTTTGACTTCCTTGGTTTCATTAATTGGAGATTACTTTTGTCTTTTGTTCCTTATCTGAGTCCTTTTAGAACAGCCCATGCTTCTTGTGATCTCCCAAACCCCAATTTACAATAACATTTGCTCATTTTATTTCCCATATTTCATTTCTTGCTATCCTTATTTTCCTTAGCGCTTTATTTTTCTTTTCCTTGTAAATAGTCCTTGTTTCTTCTGACCCTTTTCTTGTAAATAGTCTTTTTATCTTCTTGCGTATTACCGTGCCAATGATTGAAAGCATTCCTTTTTTTCTTTTACTGCTTGCTTCATTTCCTCTGACCACCACTCTGCTTTATGTTTTTGTTTCTTTTCCTTTATACCTTACACCTCTGCTGCTATTTTTTAGGTTAGATTTTATGTACTCATATATTTCTTCAGTACATCCACAAAAGGATTAAAAGCCACTTTACGTTTTCCACCACCATTCCGCCGTCCAATTTTTTTCCGAGGTAAATTTTTCGGTTTTTTAGCATTTCGTATTTTTTATATGAGTGTGGAGCTGGCCAACGTGAAATCCTCAACTTGGAGGAACAGGTAATTTTTTTCAAGGTATTCTTCCTTTAGCTAGTTTGGTTCAGTCCGGGTATTATATTCCCCGGTACCCAACATATCCGCTGGGCAACCCCTATCCACCTGGGAAGGCCCCCGATGGGACATAGAAACTCCACACGCGTTATAAATGTTAATGGCAGTAAAATAATTCCTATGATGCTGAATAAACAATATATATATATATATATATTTAATAACTTAAATCATCTGTAAACTTATTTTAATTGAATCTATTGAATCCAGTGAAATGTGTCATGTGATTTGCTAATGAATTATGAATAAAACTAAATTTAAATTCTATTGGTCAAGAAATTATTGTACCCACAAGTTGAATACTTCACACGCTTTGTCTGACTAATCTTTAGGCACTCGTCCGGCTTAGGTGACCTAGCCAAGAGCTTATTCTCGCCCACGTGCTCCCTAAATCCCCTGAGCACGCACAACTGCAAAGTGGTAATACCTCGGGTATTAGTATAAAGAAGTATTCAGACACTAAATGAAAAATGCAGGTATAACGTGAAAGTGTAATAGGAACACTGGTTTATGGTTTCATATAAAACAACTAAGTTTAACTTAAGTTTTAATGGTTTTCAAGGTAATTGTGGTCCTAATGACCTGTTGAAAGGGTTCTCATCGGCTGCGCAATCCGCCCCTATCGTAACCACCTTAAACTAACTCGGTAATCCTACCGGTTATAGGAGATACACAGCTTAACGTGAAATCCGAACGAACAAATCGGTCTGGCGTACTTCGCATTACCCAGCAAGCTTATCCAGACATGAATTTCTGGTTAAGGACCTTGGAAAATCTCAGCCGATACCAGTATTTGAACCGGGGACCTTTCGATATTAAGTGAGACACCATAACAACTGAGCCACCAAACCGCTCCTGTTTATAAAGTGTTACAGCTAGAAATAAAGAAACTTATAGAAGCAATTGAAAACAAAAACAAAACACAAACACATTATAGAAATAGCAAGAAAGATTCCGGAACGTTGTTTAAGCTAAGAATTTGGAATATTTCAGTTTTTTTAAAAAAAATACGTAAAGCGCAACGTTTCTTCAAGTATTTTGCAACAACTTAGTTCTCCAACATATACGCTATTTTCACAGTTATTTTTATCTCTTTCATCCGGTCTTCGATTCTCATTGATATCTTTTAATTCCGTCACAAGTTTGACGTAACCAACAGAATGTTAATAGCTGCAAACAACGCGAGCTTACATAGCGTGAAATTGACTTTAAAATTTCTAAATTTAATAACCAAAAATCTAAAAGAACAGAAAGAATTTATATGTGCCTGTAAATGATTTATTAATTTGATGTTAATATGAAAGATGTATTCAATATTAGTTAATTAGGAATGCAAACAGCAATTATATAACCTTCATCCCACACTATCGGGTACATTAACATCAAAACAATTATAAGTGAACGACGTTTTTCTAGCGTAGTATATTTATGAATGTTTCTCGGGAAATCCACTGTGCAAAACAAAATATAAGACTTGAAGCTTGCCTAGCACGCGTTTTTAAAAAACAACTCACTCTAGATAAACTTCAAGTCTTACAACTACATTTGAAGATGGTGACGGAGATTTATGTCACGGAAATATTGTGCTTCAAAAAATAGTCTTACTATGCCGAGAAACATTCATAAATGAAAAAATTGCAAATTTGATTGTTAATATTCCATACATTCCGCTGACAAAAATTTCCTCAAATCTGCAAAGCAGACTGGCTGACATACATTACATAGTCGTTAGTGAGCACTAAAACGTCAAAGTTTTGTGACAATATAACTTTATAGCTCTATATCAAACAGCAACTGTCCAAGGAGTTAGCACTAGGCTACAAAACGGGACCATTATGAAAAGTTAAGACGTCTAGCTGGCTGCTTGCCTCCACTCTCATGGCGTGTGGACCATTATTTATCTAGCAAAAAAGGCTTCAAGAGAGAAGGGAGAGGTATTTAAGGCGGGATAAATTGGGCTGAAAGGCGGACAGTCTTATTAACCCATAACTCGCACTGCGCACACAAACTCTCACAGCGTGTCTCGCAAGCAGGGGTCACCAAGCATACGTCTATGATTTTAATAATTTTGCAGTATAATATAGGAGACTTCTTCTTATCGACGAAAAAGCATATTTCCGGTTTGAAGTAGCCCCCAAAGTAGGGGTGCAAAATGAATATCTGGGCGTTTCATGTAGAAAAAAAGACATAGATTTTGAAGAAACAAGTCTCACAATGTTTCCCACGGGTAAGGGTAACAAACCAAATTTTACCAACCAGCTATGACGTTTTAAAAATTCTAAACTAAAAATAGTAAATAGTTAACAGTAAAAAAAAAAAAAAATACAGATCATTTAAAAATAAAGTTTAAAGATTTTTTTAAATTATTCGGGTATGAAATTGACCATCTCTAAAATCGGTTCAGCATTTATATCACAAATACATGATCTTGCCCTAGCTAATTCAATGATTTTTGCAATGTGTCCGAAAGATTTTTGTTGATATATGGAAAAATATTTACCCCCAAGTAACCGCAGTAATGGAAAAATTGTTGGTCCTACAGAAAAAAAAAATATTAATCTACATCAAACGAAGTGAAGCGTGTTTACTACATTGGAACATAAAAACAAAACTTTCTTTATCTAATTACTCAGTTTACTGTGGTAAGACTCCTCCTAACTTTTAAAAAATTCTGACTTAAACACCATTAATCTAAACTGAATTGTAAAACAATTTATATACACATTGATCTTCTCAGAAAATGAAACTCTTGTGGATATTGTTTTCTTCTAAGAATAGAAATTGAAGGATGACTACCCCCAATGATCTGTAGTCACATTATTGCCACAGGCGTTATTACCGTCATCTCAGATTTTAATAATTCTTGAATATAGGTAGGTTGAAATGAAATCTTCACAGGAGTTCAGCCGGATGAAGACGTAAAATGACAACTTTTCGACAGCCGGCTCTGCTGTCTTCATCAGTTCTACTGCTTCTGATATTGTTATCTGAAAATCACAAACTATAATGGTTTAGCAGCCGGCGAAAAGCAGATACGAGACTACGATGATTTTCAGGTAACAATCTCTGACGCAGTAGACCTGATGTAGACAGCAGAGCCGGCTGTCGAACCGGTGTCTTTTTACGACTCTATACGGCTGAACTCCTGTGAAGATTTAATTCCATCAGTACGCCGGGAAAGTCTCAACTCACATATAGGTACGTTGATTAAAATCTAAATATGAATTATTATTTTTTATTTATTTGCATTGCTATTGAAATTAGAGGAGCAGGAATGAAGTGTAGTATATTAATGCGGCTATCGATCTTTGATGTTAATTACATTTAATTTCGATTTTTAGAATGTTCACAGTAAGCACAAGTTTTTCATTTGCAGCGATGAGCAATACTTCTTTATTTTTTTATTTTTTTTATTATTTGACTTCGCTGTTGGAATTGAAAGTGTTTTTGCAGAAATTCTGAAGAATCGAATAGAGAAAATTATGCTATTTCAATCAATGAAAAAAAGTCTGCAAATAAACAAAACATTATGGACTTTTATTTTCATATACAGTACACTTGTAACAATCACTTAAATTGGAAGGGGAAACTTCGCGTCTGTAGCAAAAGTGTGTTGCACCGATTTTTAAGGTAGTTGCCTCTAAAATCAAGTTTTTGGAAGAAATGAAAAAATTTTAAAACTTTATTTTCAAATGATGTGTAACATATGTTGTGAAATTGTTATTACACTTAGTAATGGTTATTTGAATTGATAAAAAAAACATTAAATTAAAATTCATATCGTAATAAAATTGATAAGTTTGGTGTCTAAAATGACTTAGAAGCATTTATACAGTCTACAATTGTCATAACCTTACCATTTATTGATCCTTGGTTATTTATGTGACCAATGGATTTATCGTTATTCTAGATAATAATCGAGTGGCAAAGAAATACCACGGCCCTAAACTTATGCTCGATCAATTACAACACAAAATTTTAGTGTATAAAAATCACATTAATTATAAAGAATATTGAAGTTAACAAAATTGTAACATTTACCAAATTACACAACAATAAAAAAAGGAAAACAATAAAGCATACAAGACGCGCTACAATTTGTTTCACCTTTGCTTGAGCGTTTTTAATTACGTAGGCACATATGCACCAGTAAACTCAGATTACTTATAAAAACAAAATAAATGTATACGACGATTATGATCATAGTAAATGTTGAGATGTCCCATTCTGTAAATCTCATTGTTTATGAGGAACAAAAAATGTTGTTGTCAGATTCAATCGTTTTATTACCGTAATATATTTAATTTCAATAAGTTAATTTGATTTAATTTGAATGTGGTTCTCGACCGACAAGATTATCGCAAGGAATATTTAATACTCTTACTTGTGAAATGTTATAAAGGATAATGGTTGTAATTCCGTCGACAAGAGATTGCGTAATAATGTACTTTAGGTTGACCTGGTTGTTGTTCAAAGGAACAGACTTCCCTAGTGTTACCTAATGTGTTCGTTATTAATTTACTGAATTGATGGAGAGGCTATCGAGAATAGTGCGGGTTTGTTTAAAACAATGGACACAGTGTGACATTGTGAGTTAGTCTGTCTGGATATTCGACGAATGAAAGACTTCTTTCAAAACCCCATAGTAAAATGTTGTGGATCTGAGCTGTCAGGCGCTTTGAAGACGTCGCTGGCAAAGAAACATTAGTTAACAATAAACTGTTTGTGCGTAGGTGTTGGAGCCAATGAGAAGAGTCGAAAGGGGACAGCCTGGAGGGGATAACCTCCCTAGGAAGTGACGGAAGTGGTGGGGTTATGTACATCCAATGGAATTCATTCCCACTGGTTGCTAATAAATTGTTTATGCTTGTTATATGTTCGGCCAATCGGAGATGAAGAAAGGAACGCCCCGCCTTCATGCGAGGTGACGAGTGAAGAGCCCAATGGACGCAATAGACTTGATTTTCGTCGCGTGGACTGGACGCGGAAGGCTCGGCTGGGGACAGCAGCTCTCTGGGCCTCCTGAGACATCGCGGCTGTTGGATATGATAGACACCAGACGCCCGATCCACCCTCGGCTCAGCTGACGAGACTACCTTGGACCTGCCGAAAACACGTACGATAGGCTCGACGCAGCTCTCCTCGCCGGGTCGCCGACACGACTCTTCGCGTGGCCTGTGCTGCTCAACACTACGGTAACTTCTACGTACGCAATCATCTACAGAGTGACCACAACAAGCTCCAAAATCAAAGAACCAAATAACTGTAAATTCAATTACCTTAGGGGGAACAACCATTTATCCATTCAAGTAATTGTTACTTAAAATAAAGTTTGCTTTCTATGTATAAAGATCAATATGTTTCACTTGTACTAATGTGAAGGACCACTTAGGAAGAGAACCACACCGACAATAATTTATTTTGTTATAGTCAATAAATTGTTTATAAAGTAGTAAATCCCGAGGCATCTGCCGACCGGGACACTACAAAGTGTTGATAGAACAGTGCAACATACTGAAAGTTTTATCAGATGAAAATATTTTTGCCGATCTTATTATCAGAAGAACCAGGAAGCCAGCAATCACTCGACCAACTAAGAGCTATGATACTATGTGTATAGCATCACTTATTTATCAAAATAAGTCAACAAACGCCTTTAATGTCTAACTAACAATGAGTGTGTTGCTAAACGTCCGATTGAAGTATGCAACTTCTTCGTAGCCATCTCACAGAATAATCCTCCCACTCTGATAGTTTCCACTACAAGTCCCACTCGCGTCTCACCTCATCAATCCAGCGATGGTTTTTCCTCGATCGACTCCAACAGGTCAACAGAACGTTCATAATAAATAGTAAAATTCTTTTAAAAAATTGCCTTTAATGGACACATTCTCCATTCTTTTCTCATCAAAAACACCAGGATGTGCTCAAGATAATTGCTAACTGCATATCTGACGTCAGTTACGTATACCGAATTTCGGAGAATCTTTTCTTTTCTCGCACTATCGGATTTCTCTGTCGCATGTTAATAGTGAAATGACCCGTTCTATAATTCAACTCTAAGTGTCTGTGAATCACAGATCTCCTTAGTGACACTTCTCGCAAAAGCCTACATCTTGGAACAAAATAAAACCCCGAAGAATTCCCTACCCAAGAGTGGGAACAATTTTGCCTTTATAATCGTAGCTTTCCGCGGCCAAAGTCGGTTGGTTTTATCTGCGTCTTATGGTGCTGTTATATATCCGAGGCCCGTGATCCGTCTAGAGAGTTCGGTTGACCCGGCCAATAAGAGAGTCTGAACCGCCACGTGTTTCGTTGGCCTGGTGGTGCAATAGCGAGAGCCATACGTCGTGTATCGGACGGAGCAGGTAACGTGTCGTCCCCCACCAGACCAAGGAAACACGTGACGGTTCAAACTCTCTGATTGGCCGGATAAACTGAACCCTCTAGACTTGTCACGGACCTCGGCTATATGACAGCACCACACAGCGATTGAAGACGCAGTTCTGCCCAGAAAAAGACCACAAAAGGATGGTCGAAACGTTGGCTGCACACCACTTGACGCGGCGTCAGCCGGACAGCCAAGAACCAATTCCGCCTTTCTTTAACTTGACGTAGACGTTGGCTACGATGTACCCTAACGGCTTAAGAAACATACATGGCGTATCTTTGCAAATTGACGTTTCTAAGCAAGCGTAAACAAGACTTTGAAGAAGCTAAGACCGGGCCATCCGTCTGGAGATATTGGCCGTCTCTTGTCTGTTGTGTGATGACGTCGCCCTTTATCCCTTGTGCATCAGGTATAGTGCTCGAGGCTTTTATCGCCTCGTGTGCCAGAGTACGAAAACTTTTCAACAACGCTACATAATTATTACACTGAGACTTATTACATTGAGTACCTAGCAATATTAAAATTTGTTTGGTTCGTCTGCATAACACTAAAATTGCTTTTATTTAGGCTGAGACTTTTTAAACGTTGGGACTGGTTCACCCCTTTCAAGTTTGGGATTTTTGAATCTTTGGCGCAAACATGAATAACCTGGTGGATAAACTTATATTCATTATCCTCCCTCCTGGGAAACATTGGTATTGTTGAAATCGGTTGTTCTTTTCTATACGGAACATTAAGATTTTCATTCTACATCCATAAAAATGGATATCCTCCAAATATGCTTCCTCAACCCATTAAAAATATGTTACTCATTCGATTTAGTGTACTGTAATATGTCACAAAATTATTAAAATCTGAGAGTGACAATTGGAGAATCTTCCTTGTCTGAAAAATAAGCTTCATAGTATTTAGATAGTGGTATTTGAGGGCCACACAGTAATGAATGAAACAACAGGGGAAATATATTCCTCCTGTGACTAAGGAAGCAGAAAAAAAAAAAATTATATAAAAAAAATGTAACAATTCCTACAAATAGATGCGTTTCAAATTATTGATTTATTTTGTATATTTTTTAAATTATCAGTAACAATAATAATATTTGGCTGAATTCCGAAGTAGTATTTCCTACACACCTATTTTTCCACTTTACGAATTTTTCATTTAAACTCTTTCAGTGTTTCAGGTAAATTATTGACTACATCGATCAGAAATTTAGGCAGTCTCTGACTCCCTAAACAAAAAAAGAAAATTATCCATCCCTTATGTCTGATATCAAAAGCTAGTTTGCAGTCAATGTCGTCTTATCCCATCCTCAAACTACTCCTTATCCTTCTACCAATAGGTATATATTATGGCTTATACAACACTAGAACTCTTATGATCCCTCTTCTGTTTTCTAGTTATTCCAAAACCAGCTTATTTATTATTTCAATTAATGACTGTTTTCTGCCGTAATTTCTGCAAATAAATCTAGCTGCCCACTTTTGCACACCATCTAACTCCTGTACTTGAATCCCATAACATGGGGCCATCCTTTTGATTTTTCTTACTTGTAAAATTCCTTGAACATATGAAATTATCTAAGTATGAATGAGCGACTAACATGAAAATTTCAGGTATTCTTGGATCCATACAACTTTTATAATGTTTCAACTGATTTTGTTTAGTAGCTTATTCACATGTTTAAAATTGGTGGTAATCCAGTAGTGGTATTTTGGAGGAATTGTGAAATAGCTTTTAAATACAACCGCCGTTGATCTGGAGATGGAATTGATTACGAAATCAAAGGGAATATCTCGTATACATGTTAATCTCAAACAAGATACCATTACTCATATTTTACTTATGTCTTCACCAGCATGAGGATTTTGTTTATTTTCACATTTTATATTTACAGATTTTTCCGTGCAAAGTAACCGTTCATTGCCGTAAGAAATATGATAAATTTTAAAAAATCTTTTTGAGACGTTTCAGAATCAATCGTCAGTAAAGTCAGTCCCTCCGGCAATTGTGTTGGAATAAAAATTTAATTCACGACAAGTAGGGAACTTTGAAGTTGAACCTTAATCCGAAGAATAATCAAACGTACTTCCTACAACGAAAGCTTAAATTTCAGATAATCATACCGCCCCTGGCCTTAGTGACTGTTTCGACGAAAGACTGAATGAATTGTAAGTCTTAATTACCAGACTTTGATTGAACCTGCGTAGTTACGAACTGTGACAGGTACAGCAAAAAATGTCATGTCTTTTTTCCTATTTCACTTAACTATAAAGGTTTAACTTCTCTAAATTTAAATTTTTGTACTGTGACCAATTAATTAGACAAACTGTTTATACACGTATGGATTAGATAGCCATTATTATTTCTCAATTTGAGAAATTTTTATCTGTTCAACAGCACATTTGGTTTCCAGTCCTATTTTAAACACACTTTCACTACCTCAATTATTAATTTCAATATACGAAATATGATTATATGTGAAGGTATTCTCAAATATTAGTTTCGGTGGAGCAATGAGAGCTAATTTCATTTAAACTGTGTGAAATGATAGCGTTCAGTGATTGGGATCCGGTGTATCCCAATTAACTACTACCCCAAATGGCCACTCTTTGACACGCCGCTAGTTAACTAGTACACCTCAAATCCTCAGTAGCCAATATCGTCAAAAACAATTATGAGATTCGGGAAATCCATCAACACGAAATTTCACAGAGGACCATTTGTAACCAAATTAAGGGTTCACAATTACTGTTAATTAGGTTCCATTAACTATAGTAGCTGAAAGTAATTACAATTTCTATTTTTCTTATGAAGCATGCTGACATCAGTTATTTTTACGTATTTCTGTTAAATTTTGCTAAAATTTGTACTATTTTCAAGCCGTTACAAACTAGAACTAAACGAAGAGACATTAATTTCGACTATATAAAATCGAAATGTAACCAGCTCACCTTCAGGTGACTTCTCGTGTGAATCGGTGTGAACATGCTGAATAGGTAAAACGAGATTCTGAAAAGGAAAAGAAATAAAAAAGTAAAAGGAGACGAAAGGAGAACAAACGGGGAAAGAAGGGAAACTAATTTATGTACTGCATGTGCATTTCATTTGATTTATCCTCTACGCCTTACTTATTCTAACAGGAGAAACATGTTATAAATGAAGTGTCA
This sequence comes from Vandiemenella viatica, assembly GCA_031002005.1. NCBI lineage: Eukaryota > Metazoa > Arthropoda > Insecta > Orthoptera > Morabidae > Vandiemenella > Vandiemenella viatica. The sequence continues at coordinate 224,214,139 of CM061920.1, read as the reverse complement.
TGTCTAACGACGGAGGGCATGAGTAATCTCAGGCCTGCATCCGTCATTGCGGACTATATCACTGATTTACAACCAAAGTCATAAGCATCCAGGTACTGTTAAGACTCATTAACATTTCGTGCTAAAATATCAAAACTGAAACAACACATAGTTAGTTAATAGTAAATTCTTTTAACAGTAGATATTTAGACTGATTTTTCAAGCTTCCGCGGCTGTCTTTGTCAATAATACGAGTATTTGGATTTTCCAGGAATGCCGTGTTATGTTATTACTAGATATTTCGTTTAACTGGACGGTAGTATCCAATTTATATGTGTTTTGTATTCTTCTCGACATCAGTATTTTTATCATAAGAAATAATAATAAAAAATCATGAAGATATATTTCCTACCATATAGGAATACCGTGAATTTAATTGCATCATGTCTTTCCCAAACTATTTTTAACTTATAAACTGACCACGGAGAATTATTTTACCAATGTCTGCTGCAAAATTTTGCTAATGTATCCTACCTAACCTGCTTTCAGTTCGCCGCTTTAAAATGTTTTCTATTTCACCAAAATATTTCTTCCCTGGTTGCTTCAGTGGAAGACTCACCAAAGACAAAATTTGTTAGGCTTAATTGCTTCAACAACTGTTCATTGGGTTTTATATTGAAACGCATTACGATTATTAAGCAATCCCTTCAGATAAAGACATGACTTGCTGAATCTTTATTTGTTTTTCTCTGAAAAGTAGGCTAAACAAATTAATTCCAATTTCTCATTCACACGGTAACATTGTTTCTTAAAAATATGCTACAACAGTTGTTCGAAATATTAAACTATGTTCTGGAAGCTATGCATTTTTCTTCCCAGTTTCGTTTTATGCGCCGAGAGGTGCCTTTATTCGGCGGCGATATGCTTGTTCTTTTCCTGTCTTAACGTTAGACACTTGAGTACCCATTCCGATTACTCTGAAGTGATGTAGACTAGATGGTCAATCAGGAGGATGAAATTCATGGGCTGTCATGTTTGTCTAGCATGTTGTGCTTTCTTTAGTTTTTCCATACCATTGTTTTAATAATGCGGAATCTTTATTCTATAACTGCACTGCAATTTCTCACCTCTTTCCTCCTATACGTACATAACAATTATTGATACGACTGCCGTAAAGTGCAATTACATGTAGACATTGGCTGTCACTGAGAAGTAAATATTCAGGCGTTAGTTTTGGTCAATATATGAACTATCACCACAGCTACACACTTCAGCAACACAAACGTATTCAATATTTTCATTTTAATATGAGCAAATCGTTGATAAATTATGCCTTATTACAGTGAATCTTTGTTTGAATTTTCGTCCTTCATAATTTAATTTTCAGTATTAGTAATGGCATGTACTCCTACTGAGAGCCATAATTTTAGTCTTCTAGGTCTTAATATTTATTCCATATTTAGTACCATCCATGCTGATGATATGGTCTAGTTCTTAGTCGGAGAGAAATAATGTAATTTTAGTATATTATCCTCTATTAGATTAACAACTGTTTTGTGCTGTAATTAGTACTCATTCAGGATTCAGATATAAATATGCTATGACAGTACGCATGCAATCCGTCTTATTTCTTTTGGGGGAAAGTTTTGAAAGTATCAAATTCAATGGCAACGTAGATTAAATAAATATTTAAAAACATTAAAATAAAATACCAGTGAACGAAATAACTAAAATCATAGGAAACTTATCTCTTTCTGTTGAAAAAATACTGCGGATTCCAGGAACAATTCACGGAAAACATTAAATGCAAAACAAAATTGTGACTACTTTGGACTTAAATCTTAAGTTCTTCTTACGCTATCGAAATTATGGATGAGGAATCTGTCGTAATAAGTTCTGAGTAATAAAAAGAATGCATTATTCGGAATAAATTAAATTAATGGTTTCACAATTGTTCACCTAACATACATAAAAGTTTGGCAGCTAAATAAATATTTAACTAGATATACTTTAAACATTCTAATCTAAGAAACGTCTAGCTCGGTTATTCATCTTCAAGACCACATCTATATTTAAAAAATGTGGTGGCTGGTAATTCTGTAATATTATTTTGAAACTTAGAAAGCTGATTATTTGGGTGAAAACAATAAAAAAATAATTACGTAATAGTTTGCTTTCAAACGGAGATATATTATAAAATGAATCGATTTCGTTGTTATCTAAATGTCATTAAGAATATGTTCAAAATTAAGCTGAATACTAATTTATAAGTACTATTTTATTTTGATAACTCAACAATCTCTTTTAAACATTTCAGCTTTAATAGATAATTCCACGTATTTCTATTTTCGTAATTGTATTTGGCGTGTACCATTGAGGTTTCATAAACAGCGTTATGACAAAGTAGACGTAGAGGATGTTAATTTAAGAAGGAAAGATTGTCTGTTTTCGCTAATCGGAGATTATACCCCGCGTTCCAACTTGTAGAAACAGTAAACATGTGATCGTATATCCTCTTAAGAATTTATTACCAGCTGCTGAATGAGATAAAACAAAAAAAACCTTGAGCAATGGGAGATTAATTGGAGCAAAACCGTCAACCAACAACGGAAGAGTGATTCAGTTGGTGCAGTTCATTGAATTTGGAGGATTCATTACCGGAGCGTTGTTAATTACGAAGCGGACGAGGATGAGTGGCTATGAAGAGCTGTGGTACCGCTTTCATTTCAGATTATTCGAGTTCCAAGTACGATTACACTCCAATTCGGCCACGTACTACAGAAAATAGTAACCGAGTTTTTTGCTGAGGGCAAGTATTAATTGCATTAATTTAGTATTAGCTGTGTTATCAGTGACAGTCTTTTTTTACGGTAAGATGGAAACATTCTTTCATAGGCGAAAAAATATTGGTAGGTTTTAGAGTTTGTCTTATTATCGATAAACTGTAACTTTGAAAGTGATATGAAGGACGTTCTGAATAAAACAAGTACTTTTTCAAGAAAGATTTTTTATTTGTTAGAGCTTTACCCTTTTGACAATTTCACTAGATACAAGTATATGCTTTATCAGCGTTTTTACTCCAAAATTTTTCGCTGTTAGAGACATGTTGTTCACATTTTCCACTATAACTTAATCCATTCTATATTGTAGCAACATAATTATGTAATAAATAACATATACGGACTGAGCGTCTGAAAACATCTGCACAAACAAATGTGGGACACTACAGCAGATGTAAAATGATCGGCCACTCAGCTAAACTTAGGTCTATGAAGAAAGATAAATAATAACTTTTTCACACATGTAGAAATTTATTTTCTGATGCCAAGGTTTTTTCTAACAATTTTTTTCACATATCACACTACAGTAGATTTGTTTCTGTTATACCCGTCATTTCTTCCCCTTAGCAGTACTACCATTGAATTTATTTTCAGCTTTCAATAACAATGGGATTATTGTTTTTATGGCTGAAGGGCACAACTGGAATAAATATCTCGAATCTGTAATACATCTGAATCGGCGAATGCAATCGTTTGAAATTATTATCAACTGTAATTACGTTTAGATCGTTGATTGCCTGTAGCATAGTATTGCTAGCACAACAGCAGCCAAATTCCATCTTTTTTTTCATACCTAATATCTCTGATCAGGTTATAAAGCGGCTTCAGTGAAATTAAACGGCTGGTTCTCATACATCGACTCGTGTTAATTTAAACATCTGTTGCAAAGAAACAATAAGAAAAATAAAACATGTGCCTGTAAATAGAAAAGAAAATAATCAAATATAATACTCCATTTGTCAGATACTACACAGCTTCTTACAAGTGTAGGGTGCATAAACTTTTATGGAAAAAAAACTCTTACAATACTTGTTACATCTTAACTTAGTTTTTCTTTGTTGATGTGTGTATCCGTAGGTCTTATATTATCTGATAATGCATAAAGAAAAACCAATATGCAATTCGTTTAGCAACATCAGCAGCAAACGAAGGTCCGACACAGAAACAATTGAGATTTAAGAGAAAGTACGGAATGATTTGCTCCTAATTTTTAAAAACGTTTTTGACTAGTGCTGTACTATATTAACAAGCGTGTTATTAAAAAGGACTATGGTTGGGGACACAAATTAGGAAAAGTTTAAAGTATATTGTTAATAATTTTGTCTGAAGAAGATTAGTGAATGGGATAGGACAGTTCGAATATTATTTCTTCAAGGAATTTCGAGTTTACGAAATCTTCTTCTTCTTCTTTGAACGCCTCAGGTCGTTGACAATTTCCACGCAAGCTGTTATTCCCTCAATGGCAGCATCTGAGTAGGTTAACAGGGGTGTTTTTCCTTACCTATCCCACGGTGACAGTGTTCATAAGTGTCGTTGTAGGTGTAGGTGACTGTGATAGTTTGTATATGTGTGTGCTCAGCGTAGAGTGTTGTTTGTGTCGTGGTGAGGGTGAAACCCGTGCCGGCCCATTCAGACCTGCCCTTCCGAAAAACACCTGGGCCCGCGAAGCTTAACGATCCCATAGGGCGGACGAAACACTTTAAACAGTGTCGTATCCCGTCACTCCACATGCAATGCGGAGAGATTTTTTATTTTACCCATAACTTTGTTGAACAATCTGGTGATAAGAAATTGTGCTCCGTCACATCTATTACGATTGCGGCAAAGCCCTGATGATGAAAATTTCTTTAACCGCCAAGACTAGAACCTGCTAACACCGTGTCACCATCACGGAGCCGCAGCCAACGGACGGGCGTTTTTGGAACTAGTATGCTGCAATGGATGGAGATACGACATGTGAACACAAAACTAATGCCGGCCATGCGCAAATCCTGAATCCAGAAAGAGACGACAAGTTCTGTAAGCTAATAACTCACCTGCCTATATCGATGTATGACTAAGTGTCAAGATTAGATAGCATATTGGAGAAAGATAATCAAGTACAGGACATATATATTGTTATTCATATAGACAAAAATTTCCTGTTGCAATTAAATGTTTCAGTAGATGGACCTTTTTTCCTCAATACCATCTCACGGAAAATATTTGTATTATTTACTGAGTCGGAAGATGACCTGCAGAGATCGGTATATAGCCTCCATATGACAGCAAAAGAGTACAGTATGGAGATTTCTCTCAATAAAACCAAGGTTATGGCGTTTGTTGAAAAAAAACCACAAAAGAACCAAAATCTCAATAGACAACACGTCCATAGAACAAGTAGCAGAATTTAAATACCTAGGCTACAACCTCAGCTACACCCTAGAAACCGATATGCAAAAAAAATCACAAATTTCACGAAAATTACAGGAATAATAAATAACTCCTTCAGACCATCTCTAGTTCAACGGCACACAAGAATCAAGCTATATAACACCCTGGCTAAACCTACACTACTGTATGGCAGCGAGGCCTGGACACTACGCAAAGGTGATGAACGCAGACTAACGGCGGCTGAGATGCGATTCATGAGGAGAACAGCTGGCTACACATTACAAGACAGAAAGAGATCTGACGATATCCTTAAAGAACTTAAAGTAAAACCAATTCTCCAAGCTGTACAAACCTACAGAACATCTTGGACTGACCATGTAATGAGAATGAAGACGGAGCCGATCCCACGGAAAATTCTCAAAGGCCATTCCAGAGGCAAAAGAGATGTAGGAAGACCACCAAGAAGATGGATTGAAACCGTAACAGGCCACCGGACAGGAAGAAGAAGAAGAAGACTGTTGCAGGAAAAGCATCCGAAATGTTTGTGGTTTCGTGTTCACACATTAAGGTAATGTTTTTAGGTACAGATAATATCAACATACCTCCTTCATCGGCAATGTATGAAAATTATTGGCACTGAAAATATTCTGGTCGCTGGTTTACGTGAAGACAATTGCATATTGCGTGTTACTGATTGAACTGGAGGAGACAAAATTACGACTGATGACCTGGTATTTTTATTCCTCATGGGACTGTAGTCATACTTTAGGACAGTGCCACCTCAGCTGGCATACTTTCTGCAAATGGAGCGAGAATGGGACCAATTCACTCGCTTTAGAAATGGGCATTTGTCACAAAAGGCAATGAGCGATCGACTTCCGTCAGAATCTCCTCGTCTGTCGCTATCAGAAGCGGAACTGCGTCTCTTCCAATGTCATCAAGGAAAGTTGATAGAATATTACCGAGAATTTGGACTTTTTGTTCAAATGTATTCAAAACGACGGAATGCTAACGAAGATTATTTTGTAATCCGAAGGATTACTAGCGAAAGAATTTAAAAATATTGATAAAAGGTAGAATTATGGTGGTAGACATGATCCCTAATGCTATATCGCCAGGATTGATAAGGGCTTTTACTTTCTCCATCATGGGACTATTACATGGCTGCATGTTATCATGTAGTTTAACCTGTTGAAGTGGTCGTGGTTGGTATAGAACAGAGAAACCAGATGCATACTGGTTATCAATAGGTAGCTAATTTAGTATGTTTGTTACTGTTGACATTGTTTTAGATGTCAAATGAACTATTCATTATTATTGCATCATATAGCCATTTTAAATATTGCCATTATTCCATACCGCCTTTTTAAATGTTATGTTTAATGTCAATAGGAGCCATTGGCGTTTTACGGGTCGTCAACATCGAGGTGATTAGAGTCAGAATAGTAATGGGGGCACAAAATGAATAGGAATTAGGTCATGGACTTTTGAATGAACCATCCCATCGTTAGCAAAGTGATTTTGGGAAATTTGGAATGCTGTTCATCAACTCTCAGACGATGCTCTATCACTAGCTTTGTGGACAATTTTGCTTGGACACTCATATTGCTTGTATGTTGCAACAGCCTTCTTTCGAGAAAATATATGTGTTGTTATCCATAGAGAAATACAATTACAACAGCGTCATCTGTTGCTGGCAATGGAGTGGTGGGCCTATTCAAGTCGTCGCTCTACACTTGTTACGGATGTGGAGTGCTGACGCAATTCATTCCATTTGCAGCACAAATGAAGTTTAATCGTCTCCGAATTTTGCGTCTATGTAGAATACCTCATCTGAGCATCGTATGTTACACTGTGATTATTTATAATTTTAGTGCTAGGTGCTCTACTGCATTCACGAAAGGCTGGGTCAGCGTGTATTGATATCTTTATCATTGGTGTCTGTTAATAGTATTTTATTGAAAGTGCTTTTAATTTAGAGTGCACTGTATGCTACTGTGTAGGGTAGGTATTACCAAAATCAGTTTGATTGTAATCGAACAACATAATTACTGAGAGTGGAGACTTTCCAGGCGCATTGATGCAGTGAAATCTTCACGGGAGTGCAGCCGGATACCGTCGTTCGTCAACATGCTCAGTTGTCTTCATCAGACCTAATGAAGACAACCGAGCATGTTGTCGAAACGTCGTCATTTGACGACACTATCCGGCTGCGTTCCCGTGAAGATTTCACTGCAACATAACTATTGTTGTTAGCGGCAACGTGCCACGCCGTAGGAAGAGCATTGAGTTGAGTCAATTACTAATCTGAAAGTACTTGAAGCACCGTGACCTTCCACATACACTACGATTAGGATCACTAGTTTACAGAAGACTCCACTCGTACATTTTTGGTTATGTCAGCTTGTTTACTAGTTTGGGTGCAACCGTACAACTGGTTCAAACCAGTCTACGTCCAGAATGCGGCTCCTACATGAATGACGTCACAAATGATTGATAAGGCAATGCAAATCAGTCGACGATTGAAGGCGATCTGCGCTAAAATCACTAATATTTCTCTTAAATAACACCAGAGATTTCTGTGGCTAGACTGATGCTGTCATGTTACTGAATACTGCATACAAAACAATACTTTTTAAAATATACGTAATTATCTGAATCTGCCTGATAGGTCAGCAGTTTTTACTTGAGATTATAGAGCAGATAAGTCATAACTTATCTGAAGCCTACAGTCGTATCCCTGCATACGATCCCTGCATGTGAGCTTGTTGGTCACAGGTGAATCATTCCGTAAGGCGCGACGTATGGTGCCAGGTTAGCTGTGCATATTGGTTGGACCAGGAATTGTTAGGGGCTTAGCTTTTTTTCATATGAATATGTTAGGACTCTCCGTAGTTCAGGTCCACACTGCACTGTAGATCCAACGAGGAAAGAGACATAATGCTCGGCAAATCAAAACTCTATCTCTAGGTCGTGAAACCTTAGGGGTTTACTTTTCTTTACGAAAAACTTGCATGAGAAGTTTTCCTGAATATACCAGTATTTCAAGTAGTATATATATGCCGGTTCTGCGCCCTATAATTATCTCGCCCTGCGGCCGCTTCCCCTATAATTAGGCACCTGGCCGACTGTGCGCCCTGTAATTATCTACCTGGCTGCCGGCGCCGCTTACCGTCAAGGTCACGCGCCCCGCCCCCTGCGGCCGCTTCCCCTATAATTAGGCGCCACCGGCCTGTCATTATCTTTGTAGGTCACCCGCCCCGCCCCTGCAGGTGTGCAGGTCGCTTCCCCTCCTATATCCAGAACACCCATGCCGGTTTGGTATTAAATAGGTCACGCGCCCCGCCCCCTGCAGACATGACGGCGCCAACGGCCTGTCATTATCTTTGTAGGTCACGCGCCCCGCCCCTGCAGCCACGCCGGTGCCTCTCACCGTAATTATCTTTGTAGGTCACGCGCCCCGCCCCCTGCAGCCACGACGGCGCCGAGGCAGGACACGCGTACGCACACGCGTCGTACCCTCCAAGTCCAAAATGGAGTTACGTGGTTTATGGACGCACCCTTAGCATAACAAATTTTCAGCTCCCCCTCTACTTGCCACGCATTCGGGAGGACGTGAGTTCGTATTCCCCGTCCTACCATCGAATTATTATTATTATTATTATTAAATACAATGAGAGACGAAGAAGGGGGAGAGAGAAACTTGGTGCTGGCCCATTCAGTCTTACTCTTCCGAACATGCGATCTTAAAATACTAATTATTCTCTAATTCATCGTAACTACTGAGATAATTAGCATTTTTTCGTAAAGTGTCGTCAACGGTACAAAACCCCCGTCAGTTTAATAAAGCGGGAAGGAATTCTGCATGTTGAAGAAGGGAAATGGCGAAACCTGGTGTCGGCCCATTCAGGCCTAATCTTCCGAAAGATACCAAAAGGTTTAACGTCCCCCTTCAAAGGTAGTTTACTAGAATTCGGTGAGTTTAGTTTTGCGCGAGAAGGAATTCGGCCATAGCCTTTCGAAGGAAGCAATCATGGCATTCACCTGGAGTGATTTCAGGAAACCATGGAAAACCCAAATCTGGATTCACGGACGGGGATTCGAACCCGCGTCCCCCGAATGCGCGGCCAGAACGTTAACCGTTCACCTACATTATGGGCGGTTGTCTCGCCATAGACATTAGCTAAATGTTCAGCTGACTATATTTGCATTTTCTCTTCTGAAGAGCTGGACTTAATAAATTTTATATTTGGAAAAACTAAATTTTCCGTTTGTCGGAGTGTCAAGAATGTTTGCACTTGGCTTTTATAATGCCACGTTTAGTTGTTGTCGTATCCATGTTTATACACAGAATCTTTGACATTTTTATTTTCTTGGTCAGATTTTTACTATTTACATAATATTTAAGCAAAAGAGAGTTAATTCGCTATATACCTGAATTATTTTTGCATTAAACTGAAGCTACATCAAACTAGAAGAATGCAATATGGAGCAAATTTACAGCAGCATCCTTCAGAATTCAGGACCCGAACTTCATCATCGGTCCAGTAGCGTTGCAATATCGGGAGAAACATGAGGCTTAAGGTTGCAAACGCACAGATGATTAAAACTAACTTCTAGAAAGCTAATGGAGTGACATTTATTGAATTCACGCAGCACTAGACTTCTGGGATTTGAAATGTGGTGCTACAGAAGAATGCTGAAAATTAAGTGGACAGACAAAGTAAGAAATGAATTAGCTTTGGAAATGATGGGTGAGGAAAGAAGTTTGTGGAAGAAGCTTACAGAAGGAAGAGACAGGCTTGTAGGTCATATTTTGAGACATGCTGGAATAGTTAATTTGCTGGTGGAGGGAACAGTCGAAGGTAAGAACTGTAGAGGAAGAAAGGGATTAGAATATATGAAGCAGATAATTGAGGACGTGGTTGTAGGGGATATGTAGAGATGAAGAGGTTAACACTAGATAGGAAGGGATGGAGGATTACATCAACCAGTCGAAAGACTAATAACAGCAGAAAAAAAAAATATTCTGATCATTACTGAAGCTGGTTATCGCTTTCTCAAAATGATTGATCTTAATATTTCGTTGAACGCGATACGTGGAGAAACTTTAGCTATATGAATTTTTTCCGAATTTACATCGTGAGACAACAGAATACACATATCACAGTGTTTTATTAGTGAGCTATGCTTCTAGTAGAACAATGGTTATCTAGTAAAAGAAACAATAAGCCTCAAAAAAAAGGAAAAACCACTAAAATAGATTTTGTCTGAAGTATAAACAAACCTGGTTTTGAGTTTAGACCAATCAGCTCTCTTTCGATGATAAACGGTTTCAACAAGTCCAAGTCAGTTTGTTGGAAACAAAACCTTAAAATTCTACTTCGGTTATGATCGTTCGACAATTTAATAGTTTTACTTGAAATTTATACCAAGCGTCTTGCATTTATACGCCTTCAAATTCTACATTATCACTGAAATTTCATTTACTGGCTATTAAGAAGGCATCTGCATTGATAGAGGAAGGTTATAATGACACAGTTTTGCAGTTATAACCGGTAGGGTTAGAAGATATTAGAGTATAAACCGATTAATGGTATGTTTTCGAAGAACAAAGCTGAAGTATAGTTTCAGAGCAAATAAAATCTCTTGCCGTGATGGGATTCAAAGCGAAAACATTACTATTCCATCTTATTCTTCCAACTACCATTCAGTGTGTTAAAAAAATGCTGTCTTGCCAATATAGTTACTAAGGTTGATTCTTTCTTACAAACTACAAAAGACGCAAATACGTACTACACACCAGTGGATAGAGGAAGGTTTAAAGTTTGTAATTCCTACCTGTTAGTTCCATCGGCTACCGCTAACAGCGCTGCTGTCTGTTACGTGGATCTGGCTACGGTAGAAGTCGTTTTGTGCGCTACGCTTATGCAAAAAGTAAATCCATTATTGATGTGTAGCGTGCATTCCGTCGTAAGTTCAATGAAGTGTCTCATCGTCATAAACAGATTTACGATTGGAATAACGAATTCGTAGAAGATCGGTGCACAAGCAAAGGGAAAACCACTGGTCGTCCTCGAATGTCAAATGAAAATGTTTAGCTTATCCAAAGTGCTTTCGAAGAGATTTCTCAGAAAACCCAACAAATGCTGAATGTTTAAAGTAAAACGTTGAAACTTCCTCTTTCCAGTAATGTGTGACATGTATTTGTATATTTCATAGTTTGCAAGAAATAAACATTCAAAATCTGCTCCTGTCTAGAACTTTATTGGGGATGAAACTCTAAATTTTATGAAACAGGCGATATGCCTCAGCACTTAGGTTCTTGATTTCTAGCGCTGAGATACCAGCACTAAACACTGGCGGCAGATAATGGAGTTACCGAAGTTCTAATAACTGATCTTCAAATCCTTAGCCAGGAGCGTAGCAAGTTTAAGGTCCCATATCTGATCTTCACTCTTTAAGTAGTTGGCAGTCAAACGCGTGAAAAATTACATCACCTTACACTGATTTCAAAATGCCTACAGTCGCAATACAGAAATTCACCGAAGATAGCATCCACTAAGTTCTAGATCATGTTAGATCATTCATGAAATTTTTCGTCAGTGCCAGTATACGAGTCTGTTTCGTAGACTAAATGGATCTCGTGTACAACCTCCAAAGGGCACATGTGAATAGTTCTTATCCCGACACATGCGAAAAATGCGGTACAGATCAAAGTTAGTTGGAAAAATGGAAGAATGCATACTTTCTGCAGAAACAGCGGTAACAGATGCATAGCATATTGTCGTATCTAAAAGTTGTCACGAACTGCACCACTCAAGAACAAGCTAGGAAAGGTGCCAAGCACAAACTTCGAAAGTATATACCTTTTAGGACTTACAGAATATTGACAACTTATACATGCACACACCAGTGTCAAGGATCATGAAAATATGCTCGGCCTCACAAATATTGACAGATGTTTCGGAATTTCTTGAGTTAACAGTCTGATCCTCATTCTGTTTCTATTTACCGCATACTTTGACAAGGCGTGTTGTGGGCATTCGCCTGGAGTGATTTCAGGAAACTATGGAAAAAATAACTTAAATCTGGATGCTCGCTTCCCGAATGCGATGCCAGAGTGCTATCGCTCGCCCAACAGTCATCGTCAATCCTCTTATGCACCCCACCTCATAAAATCCCGAAATGTTATGAAAACCGCAAAACATAGTGAATACAGGTAAAAATCGCCAAAATTATGTAATATTCGCTCTACGAAAGAAGTTATAGATTGATATGGTTAGAAGATGACTGAGGATGTATCAGTTTCATTAAGAATTCACCATTCCTCAGTTTAGATGTCCTAAATTACTTTATATGGACACAGTTAGCTTGGCAGGTAGAGTTCCATAGTGAAAAGGTTGTCGGTGTTATGAAGAACGATGCGAATTGCACCCTGATTGTGGAGTTTACTGGGTTACGGGGCAAAAAGTGTGCATTCTGGCTCGAGACCGACCGAACCTGTAACATTTTATTTTTTTTTATTTTTGCTGGATACCAGTTAACCAGTGGAGATGCTACATTTTGTGCTTAGGTACATCTCTTGTGGTATAAACTCGTAACCTTTCTCCGGAGCAGAGCCTTCGTGGGTGAATCCTCAAAAATTAGACCATACTTTAGGTATGTTTTCAACTAGAGTGAGAAACATCCACTTCATTCATAAATGGTTACAGCTTGGCAGGTAGAGTTCCATAGTGAAAAGGTTGTCGGTGTTATGAAGAACGATGCGAATTGCACCCTGATTGTGGAGTTTGCTGGGTTACGGGGCAAAAAGTGTGCATTCTGGCTCGAGACCGACCGAACCTGTAACATTTTTTTATTTTTATTTTTGCTGGATACCAGTTAACCAGTGGAGATGCTACATTTTGTGCTTAGGTACATCTCTTGTGGTATAAACTCGTAACCTTTCTCCGGAGCAGAGCCTTCGTGGGTGAATCCTCAAAAATTAGACCATACTTTAGGTATGTTTTCAACTAGAGTGAGAAACATCCACTTCATTCATAAATGGTTACAGCTTGGCAGGTAGAGTTCCATAGTGAAAAGGTTGGCGGTGTTATGAAGGACGATGCGAATTGCACCCTGATTGTGGAGTTTGCTGGGTTACGGGGCAAAAAGTGTGCATTCTGGCTTGAGACCGACCGAACCTGTAACATTTTTTTATTTTTTTTTTTTTTTGCTGGATACCAGTTAACCAGTGGAGATGCTACATTTTGTGCTTAGGTACATCTCTTGTGGTATAAACTCGTAACCTTTCTCCGGAGCAGAGCCTTCGTGGGTGAATCCTCAAAAATTAGACCATACTTTAGGTATGTTTTCAACCAGAGTGAGAAACATCCACTTCATTCATAAATGGTTACAACAGCTATCCATTCACCCACATGCATAGAAAACCCTAATCCATATGCCTAGATCAGGATTCAAACCGGTATCCTCCTGAATGAGAGGCCAACACTCTCGGTGAAATTATAGGTGACAAAATTATGAGTGTTTGATTTAAAAGTGACATGTTTACAGCGTCAGCTAATCGTCTCCACAATTTGAGTAGCTGTATGGTGCAAATTGAAATCGACGTTTCACAAAATACGTCTTATACCCGTTGCGTTTTACAAAATAGTCTTCATTTATAATGACAGCCTATATACCTCGTGTTGCTAAGTTTCGCTTCACGCACGTTTAAACTAGCATCAGAGGCCATATTGGTGAACTATGGGACAAGCGGTCTTCCACAAACAAGATTTCACAGGATTACACCCACCACCACTCACCCCGAAAAAGTACTTTATCAAGTTATTTTTCATAAGTCCTTCATCACTTACTAGTCTTAAGACCCAATCGTAATAGACACCAACACTCGATAAGACATAAATTTTTTTCCGGATATAAGTACTAAGTATGTGCCACTCTCCATGAATATTATTAAAAGTGTGAAAATGTGCAAAATAGATAAAAAAAAAAATCAAAACTGACCAGTCAGAGAAATAGAACAAAGTATCGAGCATTACAGGGAGCAAGAGAGAAGCATAATTTCGTGAAAAATATACAGTTTCAGTAAGAAGAATGAAAATCCTATAACTTACCTTAAATTTCATAAAAGTCGGTAAAAATGATTAAAATACATAAATTATTGCCAAAATTACGTAATTTCCTTCCAAAACAAGATTTCGTTGGTTGACATGACAATTACACCTGCGTGCACCACAGAGTGCAGTGCACAACTATATGATGTGTTTTTCATTACTACAACTGGCTACAGAAAAGTGTCATATATGTACAAAAAATGTATGTTTCGGCTGTAGCAACAGTTCTCAGAGAAACCTGCACGGCCACCTCCACCACACACATCACATTACCGTCAGGGGAGTGCAAACGATGAAAACTACAGATGTTATCGATCAAAGGGCCAAAGGTTAGGAAAACTATGTGATGAGTATTCATAACGGTAAGGAGGGTGCGATGAACTAGAGGTTAACCCCAGTTTTTGGGTTATGAAACCATGACACCCTTGCACTAATTGAGGTTAACCCCAGTTTTGGGCTAAGAACCATGAAACCCATACAGTAATTGAGGTTATTGTAAATAATTTAGGTTAGGCAGGATCTCAGCATGTTACATTGTGTTAGCTTAGGTTAACGCGCTCGAGCGCGTTAACCTAAGCTAACACAATGTAACATGCTGAGCCCTGCCAAACATAAATTATTTACAATAACCTCAATTACTGTATGGGTTTCATGGTTCTTAGCCCAAAACTGGGGTTAACCTCAATTAGTGCAAGGGTGTCATGGTTTCATAACCCAAAAACTGGGGTTAACCTCTAGTTCATCGCACCCTCCTTACCGTTATGAATACTCATCACATAGTTTTCCTAACCTTTGGCCCTTTGATCGATAACATCTGTAGTTTTCATCGTTTGCACTCCCCTGACGGTAATGTGATGTGTGTGGTGGAGGTGGCCGTGCAGGTTTCTCTGAGAACTGTTGCTACAGCCGAAACATACATTTTTTGTACATATATGACACTTTTCTGTAGCCAGTTGTAGTAATGAAAAACACATCATATAGTTGTGCACTGCACTCTGTGGTGCACGCAGGTGTAATTGTCATGTCAACCAACGAAATCTTGTTTTGGAAGGAAATTACGTAATTTTGGCAATAATTTATGTATTTTAATCATTTTTACCGACTTTTATGAAATTTAAGGTAAGTTATAGGATTTTCATTCTTCTTACTGAAACTGTATATTTTTTCACGAAATTATGCTTCTCTCTTGCTCCCTGTAATGCTCGATACTTTGTTCTATTTCTCTGACTGTCAGTTTTGATTTTTTTTTTTTTATCTATTTTGCACATTTTCACACTTTTAATAATATTCATGGAGAGTGGCACATACTTAGTACTTATATCCGGAAAAAAAAAATTTATGTCTTATCGAGTGTTGGTGTCTATTACGATTGGGTCTTAAGACTAGTAAGTGATGAAGGACTTATGAAAAATAACTTGATAAAGTACTTTTTCGGGGTGAGTGGTGGTGGGTGTAATCCTGTGAAATCTTGTTTGTGGAAGACCGCTTGTCCCATAGTTCACCAATATGGCCTCTGATGCTAGTTTAAACGTGCGTGAAGCGAAACTTAGCAACACGAGGTATATAGGCTGTCATTATAAATGAAGACTATTTTGTAAAACGCAACGGGTATAAGACGTATTTTGTGAAACGTCGATTTCAATTTGCACCATACAGCTACTCAAATTGTGGAGACGATTAGCTGACGCTGTAAACATGTCACTTTTAAATCAAACACTCATAATTTTGTCACCTATAATTTCACCGAGAGTGTTGGCCTCTCATTCAGGAGGATACCGGTTTGAATCCTGATCTAGGCATATGGATTAGGGTTTTCTATGCATGTGGGTGAATGGATAGCTGTTGTAACCATTTATGAATGAAGTGGATGTTTCTCACTCTGGTTGAAAACATACCTAAAGTATGGTCTAATTTTTGAGGATTCACCCACGAAGGCTCTGCTCCGGAGAAAGGTTACGAGTTTATACCACAAGAGATGTACCTAAGCACAAAATGTAGCATCTCCACTGGTTAACTGGTATCCAGCAAAAATAAAAAAAAATAAAAAAATGTTACAGGTTCGGTCGGTCTCAAGCCAGAATGCACACTTTTTGCCCCGTAACCCAGCAAACTCCACAATCAGGGTGCAATTCGCATCGTCCTTCATAACACCGCCAACCTTTTCACTATGGAACTCTACCTGCCAAGCTGTAACCATTTATGAATGAAGTGGATGTTTCTCACTCTAGTTGAAAACATACCTAAAGTATGGTCTAATTTTTGAGGATTCACCCACGAAGGCTCTGCTCCGGAGAAAGGTTACGAGTTTATACCACAAGAGATGTACCTAAGCACAAAATGTAGCATCTCCACTGGTTAACTGGTATCCAGCAAAAATAAAAATAAAAAAATGTTACAGGTTCGGTCGGTCTCGAGCCAGAATGCACACTTTTTGCCCCGTAACCCAGCAAACTCCACAATCAGGGTGCAATTCGCATCGTTCTTCATAACACCGACAACCTTTTCACTATGGAACTCTACCTGCCAAGCTGTAACCATTTATGAATGAAGTGGATGTTTCTCACTCTAGTTGAAAACATACCTAAAGTATGGTCTAATTTTTGAGGATTCACCCACGAAGGCTCTGCTCCGGAGAAAGGTTACGAGTTTATACCACAAGAGATGTACCTAAGCACAAAATGTAGCATCTCCACTGGTTAACTGGTATCCAGCAAAAATAAAAAAAATAAAATGTTACAGGTTCGGTCGGTCTCGAGCCAGAATGCACACTTTTTGCCCCGTAACCCAGTAAACTCCACAATCAGGGTGCAATTCGCATCGTTCTTCATAACACCGACAACCTTTTCACTATGGAACTCTACCTGCCAAGCTAACTGTGTCCATATAAAGTAATTTAGGACATCTAAACTGAGGAATGGTGAATTCTTAATGAAACTGATACATCCTCAGTCATCTTCTAACCATATCAATCTATAACTTCTTTCGTAGAGCGAATATTACATAATTTTGGCGATTTTTACCTGTATTCACTATGTTTTGCGGTTTTCATAACATTTCGGGATTTTATGAGGTGGGGTGCATAAGAGGATTGACGATGACTGTTGGGCGAGCGATAGCACTCTGGCATCGCATTCGGGAAGCGAGCATCCAGATTTAAGTTATTTTTTCCATAGTTTCCTGAAATCACTCCAGGCGAATGCCCACAACACGCCTTGTCAAAGTATGCGGTAAATAGAAACAGAATGAGGATCAGACTGTTAACTCAAGAAATTCCGAAACATCTGTCAATATTTGTGAGGCCGAGCATATTTTCATGATCCTTGACACTGGTGTGTGCATGTATAAGTTGTCAATATTCTGTAAGTCCTAAAAGGTATATACTTTCGAAGTTTGTGCTTGGCACCTTTCCTAGCTTGTTCTTGAGTGGTGCAGTTCGTGACAACTTTTAGATACGACAATATGCTATGCATCTGTTACCGCTGTTTCTGCAGAAAGTATGCATTCTTCCATTTTTCCAACTAACTTTGATCTGTACCGCATTTTTCGCATGTGTCGGGATAAGAACTATTCACATGTGCCCTTTGGAGGTTGTACACGAGATCCATTTAGTCTACGAAACAGACTCGTATACTGGCACTGACGAAAAATTTCATGAATGATCTAACATGATCTAGAACTTAGTGGATGCTATCTTCGGTGAATTTCTGTATTGCGACTGTAGGCATTTTGAAATCAGTGTAAGGTGATGTAATTTTTCACGCGTTTGACTGCCAACTACTTAAAGAGTGAAGATCAGATATGGGACCTTAAACTTGCTACGCTCCTGGCTAAGGATTTGAAGATCAGTTATTAGAACTTCGGTAACTCCATTATCTGCCGCCAGTGTTTAGTGCTGGTATCTCAGCGCTAGAAATCAAGAACCTAAGTGCTGAGGCATATCGCCTGTTTCATAAAATTTAGAGTTTCATCCCCAATAAAGTTCTAGACAGGAGCAGATTTTGAATGTTTATTTCTTGCAAACTATGAAATATACAAATACATGTCACACATTACTGGAAAGAGGAAGTTTCAACGTTTTACTTTAAACATTCAGCATTTGTTGGGTTTCTGAGAAATCTCTTCGAAAGCACTTTGGATAAGCTAAACATTTTCATTTGACATTCGAGGACGACCAGTGGTTTTCCCTTTGCTTGTGCACCGATCTTCTACGAATTCGTTATTCCAATCGTAAATCTGTTTATGACGATGAGACACTTCATTGAACTTACGACGGAATGCACGCTACACATCAATAATGGATTTACTTTTTGCATAACGTAGCGCACAAAACGACTTCTACCGTAGCCATATCCACGTAACAGACAGCAGCGCTGTTAGCGGTAGCCGATGGAACTAACAGGTAGGAATTACAAACTTTAAACCTTCCTCTATCCACTGGTGTGTAGTACGTATTTGCGTCTTTTGTAGTTTGTAAGAAAGAATCAACCTTAGTAACTATATTGGCAAGACAGCATTTTTTAACACACTGAATGGTAGTTGGAAGAATAAGATGGAATAGTAATGTTTTCGCTTTGAATCCCATCACGGCAAGAGATTTTATTTGCTCTGAAACTATACTTCAGCTTTGTTCTTCGAAAACATACCATTAATCGGTTTATACTCTAATATCTTCTAACCCTACCGGTTATAACTGCAAAACTGTGTCATTATAACCTTCCTCTATCAATGCAGATGCCTTCTTAATAGCCAGTAAATGAAATTTCAGTGATAATGTAGAATTTGAAGGCGTATAAATGCAAGACGCTTGGTATAAATTTCAAGTAAAACTATTAAATTGTCGAACGATCATAACCGAAGTAGAATTTTAAGGTTTTGTTTCCAACAAACTGACTTGGACTTGTTGAAACCGTTTATCATCGAAAGAGAGCGGATTGGTCTAAACTCAAAACCAGGTTTGTTTATACTTCAGGACAAAATCTATTTTAGTGGTTTTTTCCTTTTTTTTTTTGAGGCTTATTGTTTCTTTTACTAGATAACATTGTTCTACTAGAAGCATAGCTCACTAATAAAACATGTGATATGTGTATTCTGTTGTCTCACGATGTAAATTCGGAAAAAATTTCATATAGCTAAAGTTTCTCCACGTATCGCGTTCAACGAAATATTAAGATCAATCATTTTGAGAAAGCGATAACCAGCTTCAGTTAATGATCAGAATATTTTTTTTTTTTCTGCTGTTATTAGTCTTTCGACTGGTTTGATGTAATCCTCCATCCCTTCCTATCTAGTGTTAACCTCTTCATCTCTACATATCCCCTACAACCCACGTCCTCAATTATCTGCTTCATATATTCTAATCCCTTTCTTCCTCTACAGTTCTTACCTTCGACTGTTCCCTCCACCAGCAAATTAAACTATTCCAGCATGTCTCAAAATATGACCTACAAGCCTGTCTCTTCCTTCTGTAAGCTTCTTCCACAAACTTCTTTCCTCACCCATCATTTCCAAAGCTAATTCATTTCTTACTTTGTCTGTCCACTTAATTTTCAGCATTCTTCTGTAGCACCACATTTCAAATCCCAGAAGTCTAGTGCTGCGTGAATTCAATAAATGTCACTCCATTAGCTTTCTAGAAGTTAGTTTTAATCATCTGTGCGTTTGCAACCTTAAGGCCTCATGTTTTCTCCCGATATTGCAACGCTACTGGACCGATGATGAAGTTCGGGTCCTGAATTCTGAAGGATGCTGCTGTAAATTTGCTCCCATATTGCATTCTTCTAGTTGATGTAGCTTCAGTTTAATGCAAAAATAATTCAGGTATATAGCGAATAACTCTCCTTTTGCTTAAATATTATGTAAATAGTAAAAATCTGACCAAGAAAATAAAAATGTCAAAGATTCTGTGTATAAACATGGATACGACAACAACTAAACGTGGCATTATAAAAGCCAAGTGCAAAACATTCTTGACACTCCGACAAACGGAAAATTTAGTTTTCCAAATATAAAATTTATTAAGTCCAGCTCTTCAGAAGAGAAAATGCAAATATAGTCAGCTGAACATTTAGCTAATGTCTATGGCGAGACAACCGCCCATAATGTAGGTGAACGGTTAACGTTCTGGCCGCGCATTCGGGGGACGCGGGTTCGAATCCCCGTCCGTGAATCCAGATTTGGGTTTTCCATGGTTTCCTGAAATCACTCCAGGTGAATGCCATGATGCTTCCTTCGAAAGGCTATGGCCGAATTCCTTCTCGCGCAAAACTAAACTCACCGAATTCTAGTAAACTACCTTTGAAGGGGGACGTTAAACCTTTTGGTATCTTTCGGAAGATTAGGCCTGAATGGGCCGACACCAGGTTTCGCCATTCCCTTCTTCAACATGCAGAATCCCTTCCCGCTTTATTAAACTGACGGGGGTTTTGTACCGTTGACGACACTTTACGAAAAAAATGCTAATTATCTCAGTAGTTACGATGAATTAGAGAATAATTAGTATTTTAAGATCGCATGTTCGGAAGAGTAAGACTGAATGGGCCAGCACCAAGTTTCTCTCTCCCCCTTCTTCGTCTCTCATTGTATTTAATAATAATAATAATAATTCGATGGTAGGACGGGGAATACGAACTCACGTCCTCCCGAATGCGTGGCAAGTAGAGGGGGAGCTGAAAATTTGTTATGCTAAGGGTGCGTCCATAAACCACGTAACTCCATTTTGGACTTGGAGGGTACGACGCGTGTGCGTACGCGTGTCCTGCCTCGGCGCCGTCGTGGCTGCAGGGGCGGGGCGCGTGACCTACAAAGATAATTACGGTGAGAGGCACCGGCGTGGCTGCAGGGGCGGGGCGCGTGACCTACAAAGATAATGACAGGCCGTTGGCGC
Source organism: Vandiemenella viatica (assembly GCA_031002005.1). Classification (NCBI taxonomy): domain Eukaryota; kingdom Metazoa; phylum Arthropoda; class Insecta; order Orthoptera; family Morabidae; genus Vandiemenella; species Vandiemenella viatica. Next base: position 224,192,945 of record CM061920.1, on the reverse strand, counting down.
CGTCATGTCTGCAGGGGGCGGGGCGCGTGACCTATTTAATACCAAACCGGCATGGGTGTTCTGGATATAGGAGGGGAAGCGACCTGCACACCTGCAGGGGCGGGGCGGGTGACCCTACAAAGATAATGACAGGCCGGTGGCGCCTAATTATAGGGGAAGCGGCCGCAGGGGGCGGGGCGCGTGACCTTGACGGTAAGCGGCGCCGGCAGCCAGGTAGATAATTACAGGGCGGTGGCGCCTAATTATAGGGGAAGCGGCCCGCAGGGCGAGATAATTATAGGGCGCAGAACCGGCATATATATACTACTATTTCAGTTTCAGTAATTAAGTGATAGTTGCTATAATTTTCGGGTAAAGTAAGCTACATTATTTGACGTACGTGCTGCACGTGTAGCCACCGTCTTATGAAGCTCATGTATTGTTTGTCTGATCGTAAAAGACAGTCAGACATTTATGGCGCTATTCTGGGAGATGTGGGTTGCTCCTTGGTGGTACTAAAATTTTTAACAACCAAGTAAACATTATCGGTAGCTGTTACTGTCCCCCGGTCGAGCTCTAACAATCTGTTTCTCTTCGCTTTGGAAAAAGAAAATCCACCTAACACAATAACGACACTCTCAAGATCTGGGAAAAGAACTTTGTTGCAATTCTCTAAAAGTAAAGACTTAATTCCATCGAACTTCAGCAGTAAAAAACTGTTTAAGTATCGTAATACTCTTGCACAATGTTTAAAAGTCAAGTTGAATATTCCAATATCGTTAAAACGCTGATAACATTTGGTTTAAAAAAAATGTATAAAAATTACATTTTCTTTTAACACCGGTTAAAGCTTGTCGCTTCATGAATAATAATATTATCACACTATAAATACCTTTACATAATGAATCGTGAAACAATTACGACTTTGATTTACATTCCGAAAGACCCTACATTACATTGCAGTTCAGTTTATCCAGATTCCTATCGTCGTAGGCGACACAGTGTGAAGAAAAGCGACTTCAACTTGCCAGATCACCGGTATTCAACAATTTAGTTTCGCTTTCTAACACGGTTTAACATAAAACTGTGCTCGTCCAGCATTTAATTTTTCTAGAATTTGTTATCATAATTGCCTGGATCCATTTATATATTTTAGTATAAAATCTCAATCTGTATGCTTATTTGGATGACAAATCTTTGTTTTCAGGCTAAAGAGCCTATCAGTGCACATACAAAATGTCTTAGTCTCTTAATATAACATTCAGATCGTTTTGTTCCGAACTTAATGATACCGTTCTGTTAAACTGAAATGTTGTATATCTCATATAGAAATAGCAGATAAACCGAAGATTTTTATTTTTTTTATTTTTTATTTTTAGCAACATATAAGATTTTTTTTTTTGTTAAACTTGATATTTATAAAATTCTTATCGGCTTATTAAATAGTAAATTTGTAGGTCTGATTATTGATTTAGTTTACATAATAATTCTCGTTGAGGTCGAATCATTCCGGCGTCCACCTTGAGGGATTTTCTATGGAAAATCGAATTCTACATGGTCGGACGGGGGATTAGAATCAACGTGCTCCTGTTCACCCACCAGGACTAATTATCTACGCTTTTGTCTCTCACTGACAATACCTGAATTCCCAGAGGGTTGTTATGACTGCTTTTAGGAACTGCTGAGTTGCTCTGATAGAGATTTTAGTGATAGAATAATGTTAAAAATTACAAAGACATTAAAAATATATAAATAAGATGATAGAAACTGTTTCTAAAGGAACCTAATAATTACTTGTTTTTTCCGGACTTTATACTCATCGATGATGATGTAATCAGAGGCTGGATAGGACTGGGGACAAAGAATAGGAAGGAATTCCGCCATGGCCTAAATACCTGTAACCTTATCCTGTTCATGTATAAACAACACCTCACGTATGGTCATAGAGGTGACAAAGTAGTTGATATCCGGAGGAGCACATTGATAGTAATCGGAAGATTTGCTGAGGGAAATTAACAATAATAATTGAAATCATTTAATACCCCCGAGTATTAGTCTGATATAGCGTTAAGACTGGTGACTCAGGGGAACCTTAGTTAAAACTAGCGCCACTTCTTAAAAAGCATAATTTTCCGGTTTATGTTAAGCAGACACATTGTAAAAGCAGTGAGCGACCACAGAAACTGTTTTAAGTATTGTTTTGTAACAAGTGTATTGAAGAATATTTTGCAAATATTTAAAAAGACCAAGAGAAATCAAGTGTAAGTGTTTGCCAACCAGAGCAATCTGATTCTCGAGGATAATAAATACCATTCGTAGATTTCACTGTAATTTTTAGGTTTATTGGTCATTATAGCCGAGCTCCTATTTCTGTAGATGATTTTTTTGGTATTAGCATTTGAAATTTAATTTTAATTGTGTAGAAATATTCACAATTGCGTCCAATCCAATTAATAATCAAAAGTTGCTTAATATAATCACAGCAATTGCCTTGCATCTGATTAATTTATTACGATCAGAAGCTTAACACATCAATGGGTGTCACAGCAAATAGTTGATTTACCGTATACGTCTGCATTTTTCCCCAACGCAAACTACTATCACAAATATTAATCGTTACTATCGTTAAAATAAAATAAAAAATGAAAATATAATAGCGGAATTATTTTACACTAATTTTTAAAATTAAACTACGCCAACACAAGGGAATAATTTTAAGTAACAACATTCAGTTGTAATCAAACTACGAAAATAAATTCGAACAAGGGTAATGATGCTGGCTGGATCTAGTAGAATTTATTTAAGTTGTCCTTGACCACGAAGTTCCGAACAAATGTTCGTACCAGTCCCACATTTAGACCTCGCTGTTCTAATTGCTGTTATTAGGGGTCAATGAATTCCGTGGGTCGATTCCCGCCTCCGACTGGCTGGCACATCGCCAGCAAACCGCAATCAGCAGCAATTCGTCTCTGCCATGCTCCTGACCAGCGCGGCGCGGCGCAGCGTCTGGAGGTCGACTGCGATACTGTCTCGATCGCTGGCCTCGACGTTAACGATCGACTGGACTGACTCGCTGTTCCGCCACTTAAAGGGCTGTCCGGCTGTCGGGAACGTGATACGCGTAATTCCGATCGATATCTCCCACTGGCGGCGGCTCTGGATTCAACTCTAAATTCTGGGGAGCCGAACGTCTTTTATGCGGTGTTTCAACCTGCTTTTCAGCGAACGAAGTCACATGTAAAACTGGAATAAAAGAACTTTTATATGCTTTAAAATATATTGTAATGTCACACGCGTATTTGACTCTGGTATGTTTATATTATATCTATGGCAGAACAATAAATGGCTAGAAACACCTTTTATAAATTACAAATATAATTAAAATGTTATCATTAAAATTTAATTGTAATTAAGATTCAGTACTGAAAATAAACTATGCAATTTGTCATTTATATGGTGTTTAAACAAAGTTGTATATTGAAATCAAGGGAAATTAAAATATTTAAAGCGCAATTACTTCGGATTTTTATAAATTGAACTGTATATGTAATTGTTGCTACTAAATTGTTTTAAAAAGCATGAGTTACGTCCCAAAGGATCACTGGGCAAAGATTACGTCATGTATATATGTATGTTCGTTTGGACCAACTTAGTACTGCGTTTAACCTTTGTTTGGCTTGAATTTTACTGAGGATGTGTACACATCAATGTTAAAAACTAGGGTTTCTAGCTCTACTGGGGACCTACAGTTTAACGTGGAATCCAAACCACGGCGTACTACACGTTACGCAGTGAATTGTGCCAGTGGTGAAGATCGGGCTAAGGGCTTATAGAAATGAACGCCAAGACAGGAATTCGAACCGGGAACATTCTGATCCCCAGTCAGATGGCTTAAGCACAGAGCCACCAGGACTCTTTTATACGTCGCATTATAATATTAAGGAAATGTTAGCTTATGGGCAACACTTTACTGTCATATCGTATCAGTGTTTCGTAACGTCGATTATTGCTGTGCTGCTGAACATTGGTTGACCGGTCAGGAAACACATATCAAAGAACATAGAATATTCTCATGGTTAAGTGATGCGCTTTCCCAACATCACAAACCCAGCGTTCATGTGACTATGATGTGACTAGTCACGCCAACAGTAACGACTCACTGATCGAATACTGAAAGCTCCAGTACGAGCAAATTAGCAATTTAAAGACACTGCCGGAATGCAGGAAGACAGGTAATATAAGCCGGCGCTAGTTCCTACCAATTTCCTTGCCGAGATCACTTGAATTCTGACCAACCGGGTTCGCTAGAAATCTTCACCCATGACTTTTCACATTACTTGGTCATCGACCACGTATTGTAACTGGAACGTCCCTCACTGCTCCCCTATGAACTATATATATATATATATATATATACGTTATTTTACTGCGAATATCCGAAAATAAAAGAAATTTCTGAACTGAAACCATGATAAATATGCATTTATTTTAGACGAGTTTTACGAATCATCGACGTAGAGATCATCACATAAAGGAAGGTACAGGAGCAAGAAATTTGAATAAATTCGTCAATGGCCCACTGCCCTTTCAAGAAAGCATTGTGGCATGCACAAGTGTGATATAGGGAAACCGTTCAACAACGAAATCTCAATGGCTAGACGGGAGATCAAACTTGGCTTCTCCTGAATGCAAGGTCCAAACGTTAAGCGCTTATCTATCTGGCTCCACTACAACCTTCGTGTTACAGAGACTGCCAGAGAAAACAAATGGGTTCTTAGAGTTTCGCAAATGATGGGTGAATGGTTTGTAAAAAGCAACTGGAAAAAAAACATGAATTTATCTAATAGTAAAAAAAACGTCCCAGTTGGTTTCCAGTAACTGCGGCCACTCTTGACAACCGAAAGTTTGTAGATTCACACTCACATATCATTGTCAACAGGAAATCAGAAAATCGACACTCATCCAACAATTTGACCACGTCCTTGATGTTATAGTTTGCTTGCAGTTCTAATTTCACTGCAAGCAAACTTTGTTTTTACGACGTCTATACGTATGTTTTAATGAATAATCTATCTCCCTCGGACGGTTGCAGTGAGTCAGTTGTGAATTCTAATGCGCACACTGAATAAATGGTAAACGAAAACGCTTTGTTAAATATTTATACATGGATAAAGGACAGGTTGTAATTGTTAAAATAATGATGACAAGAAATAACAGTTAATAAACACTTGTGGTGCAAAGAATTATACAAGTTACATCAATTGTTTCGGCTCTATAACAAAGTACATGTATTTGACATGCAATGCGAATACTTTTGTGAAAAAAAATCACTGCAAGAATTGAAATTCTGCACAGAGAAACTCTTCACTGAAGTGAGACTATTTACCTGTAAAAGTGCAACGGCTTAATTAGCTCAAGGATGTGAAAATGGCAATCATTTAACATATCTATAAGCGGTAAACATGAAAGTGTCTTGCGGTTCAGAGCTTATTATAACCAGTTTTAGAGTTTCGTAGAGGAAGCAGTAGTTTGCCTACCTTAGTAGACCAAGGTCGCGCTCAGGCAAATAAAACGTGATTACAGTGGCTGCGGAAGTTCGGATAACTTTATTGCCACTTTGCTGCCAATGAGACGCCGCAGTGAAGTTATGAACGGCTGAGGATATCTTCTTGTCGTCCCTGCGGGTAATGGCATCTTGTGGGGAATAAAAGGAGCTTGAGAGTTTAATGATTAAACTCTATAGTCAGTTGCAGCGTATGCGTATAGCAAACTGTCATGAGCTGTTGTGCTGCAGACCACGGTAACAGAGGCGGCAGTGTCTTCTTGCTGTAGAAGCTGGCGATTGCTCCCTCTGACCCTCGCCAAGTGAAACATCCTCTATGGTAACTGTCTCAGTCAACACAGACAAGAGAATCCGAAACCCTCCCTACATCCGCCGTGAAACACGTAGGTCGGAGGGGAGCAGCACCCCTCGTACTTTGTAGCATGGTCCAGTGCTCCTCTCGAAACATGTCATACAAGTTAGGAGAAGGTCTCACCATAGGCCACCCGTTCAAACACACAGATGTTCGAACATCCAGACCGTTCTCATCGGCAAAGACGGATATGCGCGTCCGCGTTCTGCTGACAGATGCGAATCGTACGGACGCGTATTTTCTCGCTCGATCCGTACTAAGAGCATCAATTTTAACTTATATTTCCTGATGCAGTTAAAATATAAAAATACTAACTAAACATCATGGAACATGTTCCTACTATCGAACAGTTACCGCTCATTTACGTTGTTTGTAAATGTATCAGATACCTACCGAGCACAATATCCGATTCTCAGTAAACTCCGAATCTAGTAAAAGGGTTTGTATATCATTATTAGTATGTTACACCATAAATTATTATTAACATCAACAGGGTCTACGCCCCCTATTTTTTCTTTTGTTTATACAGCTTGAAATCTGAGAAAACCGGATGAACGCATTATGCAGAAAGACGATATTATAATTAATTAATTATTCCTTTTCATTAACAAAAAACTTGGTAAATTCCACAAGCGTGAATTTTTAACAGGTCTTGAGACTTACGTTTATCACTTTTGAGTTTTATGACACCTGAAGCCGTAGTAATTTGAAAGATCTTTGGCTTTTGTAAACAGGAAGATGTACGAACTGAGGCTGGAGAATAGCTGTCTCAAAGAAACGTTCTGAGAATAACAACGCACAATCAACATGCCATCTGCAGATTTATAGTATACGATGGAACTAATGTTTTCCTATGGTAAATGGAATTAAAAAAATATTCGACAACTGTTTGTTTAAACAGTCTTCCCTGTGTCGTCATCGGCAATCTTATGACTTCATCGATTTCAGTGATTCTGATTGGACTATATATGCGAAGATTCCATTACTAAGGATTTGGGAGATCTATAATGAATATTCTTAAGGAGACAGGAAGAACAAGTCCGCCTACAGAACAGGAAGGAAGTCCTCTGACATCTCCAGTGAGTGATGAACGAGACCTGAAGAGGATAACACAATCATCGACAAACTAGGAGTTGACTCGGCTTGTTTAACGTGTGTGTCATCAGGCAGCCATCGCACTGCAGTCGACTGGATGCTCATCACTTTCACCGTTGGCTAATTCACTCGTCAAGGGATACCGGAATAATCTAATCTTATAGTCCCTCGCGAGACTTCTGCAGCAACAGGTGATATTCGTCATATCAGTGATTTTTTTAAATTATCGATAGCCCCTAAATGATGAACACATTATCCACAAATCAGACGTTACCAGTCATTATCCATATGTAGTTGAGGTTGAGGTTATGTCACGCTTGTAACTGTATTCTAAACTAATCCAAAATAAATTAAATTGTACGTTTTTTACCTTTTTTAATTCAACACTCGTTTATTTGTAAAACAACCCTTGTTATTCTGAATCCAGATACTATGTATTCCAACCAATAGTTTTAAATGACAAATTAAAAGTAATCATGCAGTATGCACATTGCAACTTACTTACGTGTTATGCACATTTTTATTTTAAACTCGTTCATAATTACAAGGAGGTTAAGAGGATACATTTCCCAGTTGCGACTACCATTTGAAAAAGCTTTATTTAGGTCTTTAAGCACATTCGTTTTCTTTTCAAACTTATGCCGAAATTTCATTTATTTACAGGAAACTAGAAAAAATATCTGTATTTTCAAATAGATAGCAGGAATATGTTTTATTTAATCATTATTAACCATTATATTAAGTAATAGCAGTTAATGGATACTTTAAAAAATCACTGTAGTTGAAAGATTTTTGTAAAATTTCTGACTCTAGATTTAAGTCGATGTTTTAATATATTTTGTTAATTATAAGAATCCTATTTCTACTAATTATTAAATATTGTATGTAATTCAGGTAAGTTCAGTGATTAAGAATTATTGTCTGTGTATCATGGGCTAAGTCTTGATTATATTCTGACGGAAGTAAATTTGAAAACATTAATGTTATTGAGTATTTTACTTTATATAAACGTAAATTAGATTTTTTCACAAGCTTTCAGGTTCAAAAAACGGCAAGTTTTAAACTTAGCAGCTTACTGCAATAAAAAATTTATTAATACAACTTCAGAATTTTTTCTAGGCTTTTGATAATTTTTTTAAATACAGTATTTACAGTTTCATTGAGAGCAGGTGGTAATACGTCACCATACCTCCAGGCTAGCGGAAGCGAAATTTCGGCAAGTACAGAATTCTGAATATTGCCTCTGTTTCACCAGCGAACGCGGAAATAACAGCAGATATCTATGTTAAAGCAATTTACAAGTTAGTCCAAATTGCTCACCGCTCAAACAATTGGTACTTTTTCGCGTTGTAGCTGCCTCAATTTTTGTCAAGGGAAATAAGAAATGTAATTAAAAATTCCTGTCCATATTCCCATAAGAGCAATTTTCGGGTGATGCTGTAGGATTTAGTGTCCGTTCAAAATTAGCTGTGGGAATTGCGTATGGGCAGATGTTTCTGTCTTCGGTCGAGGTGAATGCGAATTTCATTTATAAACCAGCAGACTGAACCCGATGCTACTGCTGCTATGAGAGAACAATCAACTGTGAATTTGAATTTTTAATAGACACATCTGTCGATACTCGTTTCAAGCGTTTGAACTTCTGAACTTGAGCAAAGGATTTTTAAGCGAAACTAATTTCCAGATGTCTGAAAGAATTGTTCTGCTACGGTTACGTGTAACCTTGATCCCTTTTTGTATTATTCTTGACCAGATACTTGCTTTTTAATTTTCTTTCACGTCAATAGCCCTCATACAGATTGTTGAGACACTTAACATGGGAGTTTCGGAGTCGATATGAGTAGCACATTTTAAGAGCATGTGTAATATTTTTTCCTTCCTCTTCACTGCTTTACTATTAACTGTAACCTGATTCAAATTGGCTGTCTCCTTTATGCCTTATATTCTTTAGAACTTTATTAGACTTGTGACCAAAGATTGATTAAGTTTATTATGTTGATAGACCATATCTTGAAATAAATTAATAAAATCAGGAGCAGTTACAAAAAAATTAAGTCTATTACAAATAGTTTGTATATATTCTAAATTTCTTCTTGAACGATAGTGTACTATTAATTGTTCTTAAATAATGCACTACTTAGTTGTCCTGTACTTTCAAAGTATTATCCACTCACAATTCCTTAGAGATTTCATAAATTGATATTGTTCATTAACTTTTCGTTGAATCCACGAATGTGTGTGAGAGAGATTGTTTCACTGACTATTCACATTGTGCAGTAATTTCTTCTAGCGTTACAACAAGGCGAGGCACTCCAGCAGAGAACCAAAGGTCAACTCAACGGCTGCAAACAGAATAGTCTCCTCTTCGTTCTAGACGGGTCATTATAGATTCAAAGTTAACGGGATCTACGTTCCAGATGGCTTTCTTGTTAGATAGATAGATATGTTCACTTTGATCCCATGTGAGAATAATCTCGGGGATGTGGAACAGTACATACACTTATTAGTAATGTCAATATTACTATATAATTGATAATATTATTATATATTGACAACAAGTTAGCAACAACCCATTAGTATAACCAATATCTCCTGTAATCTACAAATACAATCCCAAGTTAATTAATACTAATTATGTGGAACAGTGTATACACTTGATACCAGCATCTAATAACCAGTTATTTTCTTACCAACCAGTTACCATGTAAGGTTTCACTGTACTTTGTGACTACATATTATATTATGTTAGTTGCTATTTATGTGGAACAGTACACACACCTATTAGCAATATGAATTATATTACCAACAACTCATAAGCAGTCAATTACTTAAAAACCTGTTAATATGATAATTTTTCACAGCAGTTTACCAACCAAAGCATTTTAACTTGAGAGGTTCACAATCAATATCTGTGGTTTATTGCAGTTTCTATAGACAGGTCAGCAGTGAACTTTAAATCTATCTGCCACAAGACCTGTTTTTTTTCTTTTTTCCAGTGTTAGCCGACGTCACAGACGCCTAGCCACCAACTATCTGAGCACACGCGACCAAGCAACATATCTGCCGACTCTCACAGCTTCTCTCTCATATGCGTAATGTTAAACATTTATACCTTAAAATCATCAAATTATTACTAAATATACTTAATACTTTATATACTAAAATTACCATCATAAGGTAGACGCGTTACTCATCGCAGAAAAATAGAGGTGAATTAAAAGAAACTTTGTAAGAATTAATCTATAGTTTCGATAATAGAAAGTGATATTCTGGGATTAGAGTTTTAACTATAATATGAAAATCCAGTTACCGTTTTCACAAAAAAAAAAAAAAAACTGCTGTTAAACGAAATCAGTGATTCAGTTATAACTTTTCGATGTAGGAATCAGCTATGATGGCATCAAGCCAGAGCATTCTTTACTGGTTCAGTCTTTGTTCGCTAATCGTAACTCCAAACAAGGAAAGTGGTTGGAATTATTTCTCCGAAATATGACTGTTGCTGCTCAAGGACTAAGCCCTTCAGTGACATTTTTGATCCGACGGTGATTAGAATGGTTTGGTGGTAACTATTGCTTATCCATTTAACTCTACCATTCATATTCACATATCTTCCGCCGTTTAGCTGTCGTAGACATGTAAGTTTCAAAACCGTAGATGGTATTTGATAAGAATATTGTGGAATATGCGTTATTTTTTTACGATTTCGGTATCTTTGCTATTCCAAAACTTATACTCAAATACATAGAAGGTGAAATGTTGAATTATTTTCATCACATTTTCTTTATCATTCTCTGTTATTGTAAAAATCTTCGTATTAATAACACTCAATCCTTTCCGCTTTCAACTTTTTATATCATCTTTGCTTTTAGTCAGGGCCGGCGCTAGGAATTTCGGGTCCGGGGTAAAATGGGCGGCTTTTTTTTCATGGCCTGAGGACCCCAATAGTCGGTGATCGGGCCCCCCATCAGCCGGCGGGTCCCGGGTACTTTTGACCCGCTTACCACCCCTAACGCCGGCCCTGCTTTTAGTGATCAGACTAGCTTCATCACTAAACCGAAAGGTGTCGAAATTTTTGCCTCCAGTGATCGCAACGATTCCAAAATCAGTGAGGACAAAAATAATACCATATGTGGGACATACCTCGTAAAATACAGAAAATGGTAAGTCTAATAATTGTGAATGTATTTTTAATGTAAAGAGAAAATATATCAAAAGTATTTAATAATGATAATAATATAGGAAAGGGAAAGATGACCCGTCACCTACCACAGATGAAGGCTGGAGGGCGAGATGAACACGTAAAAAACACTAAAATAAACAAATTGTACAATAATTCGGGGAGAAACCTTATTCATGTGAGAGGCGAGCCATATGGCGTGGGGAAAGATGTGATCACAACCCGACCCACCACATGAATGAAACAAAGGTAGAAAGTGCCGAGGATATGGTTGAACAGCGATGGGTCATCTTTCCTATATTATTTTTAGTGCCCAACGGCAGTCTCTTTGTTTCCATTATCCATGTATTTAATAATGAGTCAGGTTGGTGGAATTTTACTAATCGAACTTCGGAGGCCAATGACGAGTGATTAGCACGGAGAAAATAAAAGACAACCAGAGAATGAAACAGATGAAAAAAAGTGACAGATTTTCAAGATTAATCATGATTTTGGATAGAGATGTGATTAGCTGTGACCTAATGGGTTAAAAGTATTATGCTTTATAAAAGATGTGCGAAGTTTTAACGAGGTATTAAATGTGTCGGCGTTGTTAGTAAGAATGAATTTTAAAGTGATTGATGGCATATTCACTTTCAGTGAAAAATAACATTAGGTAAGCAATTCGAAGTATAAGTATATCTCTTTCAGGTAGCCGAGAATAAAATATACTAAATATAATCGTGACTCTACAATTGACGTCATAAGTACGCTATATACGAATCAGGGAGGAAAGGAAAATATAATTATTATTGTTTAGAAATTGAAGGTAACCATATTATGTGAGATTAAGGTAAAAAAGTTTAAAACCAACTGATTCTCTTATAAGCTGTGTAAGCTTTTTGATGAAATACAACTTCGTGTAACAACTAATCTGATTTTAAACAAATCGGAATCACCAGTCGCATTCTTTATTTTAAATTACTGGTTTCAGTGAAGCTATTTTACGAGATTTTATGAACACTATGTTTCTTGGCACACAGTTTAAACTTAATATTCCAGGCAGTTTAAAAGCTGAGGTGTAGCATATTTGTAAAATGTATGTAGGTACGCGTGCCTCATAAATCTATGTAAATTGGATGTAGTGCCCGTTAGATTTATCCTCGTTGGCACACAGAGAGTAGTTACCCAGTATCCGCATTTGCCTCTTGCTCTGCATCTTTCTAAAGAGCTTGCGATAAAAGGTCCGAAGTTATAGGTAGCTGTGACTTTAAGGAGAAAAGCATTTCGTGTTCTGTGAGGATGATGTAGTACATTCAGATCTCTGTATTCGAATCACGACCTATCTGTGCATGACAAATAAATGAGAAAAAGGGTGCTTTTAAAAATGATGTGTTAGCATTGTGAAAATAAGGAACATGGACATATAGCTATGAATGACTGTACACAACAATGTTATGGCAACGACATTGCAACCTTCCAATTAATATTGAATGATACTAAATTTTTAGCATTACTGAAGGGCTTAGCGGTAGGGCAGATGAGATGGACTTCTATCTCAGATTTCTACCTAGTTCAACTGCCAAGTGCCGTATCACTTGTGTACATGGCGATCCATCTCTCATATTCTTCATTAACTGCGAAACACAGTCTCTTATCGGCCACTCACTTTGGTTTATCTAGCCCCATAAAATTAGACTTTATAGCTTTGATGAGTGAAATTTTCTACACAGCACCTGCAAATCAAATTAGCTACTAGAATGCTGTCAGTCTAGTTGTTTCATTCGCTGGTTCAAATACCATTAAATAGTCTGGTTTTTAATTTTTATTTTAGATTGAGAAGAAAATTGTAATGTTTATAGTTATTGAAGAACTGTTTGTTGTGTTTCGTATGTTACCATTTCACCGTCCTCCACTGATAATTGCTATCCTACTCAAATAATGAAAACAAGAATTGATTCTATGGTCTTATTTAGAGATTCGTCGTGGTAAATGACAGCTCATAGCAAAGCAGATTTTTTGCGGCTGTTGTTATTGCCTTATGCCTTGCCGACGTCGAGGTCCTTAGAGGTGGGGAAGGCACATGAAGGATTATGATCTTTTGAAGAACCATCCTGGCATTCAACTCGAGTGATTTCAGAAAACCATGGAATACTAAAATCTAAATAGCCGGACGAGGATTCGAATGCAGAGTCGCCCCTGACGCGAGGCCAGAGCGTTAACGCTCATCCACCACACTCGGTAAGCTTATGGTGCCAAACGGAAAACAGTCGGCTTAGCCGTGGAGGCAGAGGCCTGGATGTTCTGAGGACAGTTACAAGGAATTAAGTTCTTTGTAATCATTGGTTGGTACGTATTACGGACGCATATCATCAGTGGGTCCCAGCGGTGGACACAGCTAGAGCTATAAATTTCCACAGTGTCACCAATACTGCCCTTTCTTGTTTCCTATTTCCTGTTCAATTATCTTTCTTTTCATTGTAAATGTTTGATTTTAATGCCGTCCATAGATAACCAACAGTTTCATTGCCAGTATACACCATAATGCGATTTAAAGATAATTATTCCCATTTTTTTATTTATCTTTATAGCACATAAAGGTATGATCGACTTTCTATTGCGTTTCATGAAGCTGATGATATTTTTAATGGTGAAGAATCTGGTTTCGGCCATAAGCAGTTCACGGCATGATTTGTGTCAGTGTAAATTTAATTGCTATCACTGAAATTACCTTCTTCCGCTAAGACAATTACCAAGGTTCCTTTCTGGTAATGTCAGGTGTACAGACAACATTTTAAGCACGCCAATCATAGTACATAATAGCAGGATTATTTCATTGCTAATCTCGAATTAAGAAATTGTACATGTTTTTTTTTTTTTTTTTTTTAGCTGTGAACTATTAAAAAAAATTAAAAACATTTTGACTAGATTAACCCAATTATTTTATACGGTGATTCCGGGAACTAGATGTGTGATAATATTGGCGTAAAAATTAATGTAGTTTGAGTCACAAAACGTAATTCGTACATCATGTGAAGCAAGACTGGTGGCTTTAAACAACTACACCGATTATAAAGAATGTTTTGTTAATCGAATAATGGAATTACACTCACTAATAATATCATAAAAGAAGGTGTGAAACAACTAATGAGAAATAAAACTGGAAATGACAAAGCAGTTATTACTTTGACGTTATCAAGCAGATTTATTTCCTTTTAGCAAAAACTAAATGTAATCTTGTCTATATTCACTGTTTTGTCTCTTTTCCAGTGTATTATGTTTCCTTTAGCTTTTAAATAATATGTTTTGTTCTAATTATAAACCAATCTTGTCAACTAATCTCTTTGGTAAGGCTTGTTATAGGTAACTACGTATTTTATGCAGCACTCAGGCACGTTGAAATAGGATAACGTCCCTTCTGTGTGAATTACCTTTGTGATTCGCTTCATTATATTTACAGCGAGAGACTAATAAATAAGATAGAAACGTAAACTGTGGGTAAACTGGGACATATATGTCCTTTACGAATTACATGAGTGTTTCAAATAACACGACAGTAAAGAGTTAATGTTCGCTACTATTATGTAACGAGTGTGTGTTGCTTATGTGCTTGTGATTCAGTCAACGTTTATGATTTTATAATTGTTCCAGGATACAGCTATTAAATAATTATTGATGGTATTCGGATGCTCCACCCAGAGAAGGAATATTGGTACCTCAATGACCATTATGAGTCATGAACATAATGCCAAACAAATTAATAAGTGGAATGGAGCTAGTAAATTTTCTTCATTAAATAAAATACTCTGGCTACTTAAATGGGTTGAAATTATTTTTTTGCGAATTTTGTAAAACGGTTTATCTTTCGATTCGAGAACATCCTTATTTACAGAGCGGTCCTTATTTACAGAGCGGGCCTCATTAAATATATTTCAGAATAATGAAAAAATTCATTCAGGATGTGTAAAATCAATGTAAGATTACTAATAATTACGTTGCATCATACGACTGAGGGACCGCTAAATTTACATCCAGCCGCGTCGCACGTCTACACTTCAATGTGACGTTGACTGTCATGTTGTATATTTCGGTAAGTTTCCTTGGACAGACTTCAAACAGGAAATACCTCAGAGTGAAATAAAAAGCGCCAGTCAGCAAATCACAAACAGAACACAAAAATAAATATAAGTTGAGAGTGCTGACAAGTGTCAGAACAAACTGACAACTTGTTTGAGTAAAAAGCTCAAACGATTCTACACCATTAGCAAAGCTGTCTGCTCAGTTATGGACCACATATAATCAGATGAAGAACGTAGGTTGTACTCTATATAAATCTTTTACTCGTATTATTTAAAAACTACTTCGCGCACACTATTTATTTCATCAGAATTACAGGAAACATTCGAATAAATCTGAATTATACAGTACAAAGAACTTTGTGGTAGGTCAGTGGTTAAGACGTATGACTGGATAAGGAAAGGTCTCTGGTACTAATCCCTTTCTCGGCTGCGATTTGCAAAGGCCTTTTAACAAACCTTCACCTCTGGAACAGCTTGCTGTGTAAAGTGAAACACGCCAGAACACTCCCGTGGTTCAGATGCCAAGTGAAACCGTAGTTCCCCTGTACCCGGTAGGACTGCCACGTTAGGCTAGCGGTTACAATAGGGGCGAATTGCGCAGTCTATAAAAAAACCTATCACTAAATCATTACGACCAAACGAGCTATTACTTTACACAGGAAAATCGCTACAATTATTAAATATAATACAAGAAACCCGGACCGAGCGTGGTGGCTGAGCGGTTAGCGTTCTCGCCTCTCATTCGGGAGGACGCTAGTTCGAGTCCCCGTCCGAGCATCGAGATTTGGATCTTGCATGGTTTCCCAAAATTACTCCAGGCGAATGTCGGGATGCTTCCTTCAAAAGGCCATTCCCATCCGGTTCTTTGTCCCCAGTCCCGTGCCGCCTCTAATGACCTCGACGTCATCGAGCCGTAAAGGCATAAATAAAAAATAAAAAAATGAAAACTTGTTAGTGTGATACAAAATAATTGCTTATACTGACTTAGCAACCAAAAGAAAACAAAAATGTAGAAGAAATAACGTTTTATATCGACCTGTACTATCGACAAACTCGTCAAATTATTTGAAATGAATGTACAATAGTATCAACGGGCATCTACATAGCAAATAAAATAATAGCGAACTGTTCGGTTTAGTTTTGGACGAAATGATTTTCTTTTTATGAAAGACAGATTATTTGAAACAACAAATGAAACATTACTGCAAATTCTTTAGTAAAAATTCTTTTAATAAATTAGATCACCACGCTGATGGCTGAAGGGCATACTTAGTAAGTCTTGGGGTTTTCTCGTGTTGTATATGTCGAAAATGTACTCGGATACTAGCCAACTTAGTCCATCGATAAAACACGACTTTTTGACAGTCATAAAACTCTGCTGGCATTGTCAAGTGACAGACTTTGTGCTAAATCTTGCCCATCTATGCCTATGTAATTTACTATACATAAGTACGGGGAACAAGTTGTTAGGATTATAAAGTTTTATGGGATCAATTCTAGCTCATCCGCAATCCTTCATTCACACAGTGAACGACATCAAATCTGAAGCAAAAAGTTTAAGTAAGAATGATCTATTATTAATTTAAATTCTCCTGACACAAAAACCGCTTGAGATCCAATTAAACAGATTAATATATGCAGTTACGTAAGTCACTGATGTGTTGAATCCGGGGTGATGCAATCTAAATCTCCACCATCCTAGACATAGGGATGCAGGGTCTGTGTCAGTTCAAATCATGCCATACACTTTTTAAGCGTTCATTTGCAATAATATTTACAAACGCTAATAGACCCTCATTTTTTAGTTCTAAATACTAGATATTTCGGAATCAGAATCAGAGTTGCTAAAAAATAAAGTTTTTTTTTTTTTTTTTTTTTTTTTTTTTTTTTTTTTTTTTTTTTTAATGCGATTAAAAATGCATGGGATTTTTAAAACGACGTGTGAAAATTACAAGCCGAATTTGTAAAATCTTAGGTTCACTGAACGGCCTATTGAAAATAATTTTTAACGACTTACTTTTTCCATCCAACCATAAATTGCTACTGCATAGTTTAGACGGGAGTTCAGTCAGATAATTTCTGCAGAATGTATCAGACTAAACTATGGAAAAAACGGAACGCCGGAAAGAATGCTTACAACTTAATCGTTAGTTTGGCATACATTAGAGAGTTCTCGTCATCGGATCACTATTTTCTATCACCAAAGTGAC
>CM061920.1:224054349-224174511 GCA_031002005.1 Vandiemenella viatica | reverse complement strand
ACGGAGTAATAATGTTGATGCTGCACCATCAACATTGTTACTCTGTAGCATTAGTCTTTACTGTAAAATAATATTCTTATTGGTTGAATTTCACTATGTTATGTATTTGTCTAGTTGAATTCTTTCCAATATTTATTTTCTTACTCCATACATGTTAACCTCTTCTCCTTATCTGGCTAAATATACATCTGGTGAAAACTTGTTTTTGCTACGTAACCGTTAAATATATAATAGTTAAATACAGTCTGCGAAACACTTGGTGCTAAAACTTTCATAATTACGAGTTTCCTTACATTCGTAAATAATTGCAATCTATACTTGAAAATTTAGCAAAATCAGTTGTAAGCAAAACAATAAAAAAGTAGACTTGAAACATAGAATTACAAAATTACTATTGCATGGAATTAGGACAGTTATATTCATATAACAACTAAAACCCATTTTATGAATGGAAATTTCTATTCTAAAAATTGTTAAAGCTTTTATCCAAACTATATTTCTGAAGACAGTGAACCTCACGTTTCATTGTCAAGTGTTTTGTTAAATTAAGAGACCATTTGATAAGGCGCTAATATAACGTCGTAACTTTTAATGGCTCTTCTGAAAGCAATGTTCTCATAAGGGGCCATCCACAAATTACGTCACACGAATTTCGTGATTTATGGACCCCTCCCTCCCCCCATGTCACAGGTTGTCTCATTTATAGGACCCCCTCTCTCCTGGTGTGACGTCACATATTTTTCAATTTTAAATTTATAAATTAAAACAGCACTTCCAAAATTATTTATGTATTTCTAGTTAAAAAAACATATCAGTAATAAATCAAACATTTAAGAAAATATATTTAAAAAAACATAAAAATCGAATTAATGATACAAAATTGTGTCATCATGGATTATGAATCCATCCCTTGATACTGTTTATATTGGCATAATAGTCACTTCATTCTTGATTTCTATAGTGTTGGGTACATTCGATGTGTCAACATCATCTTCATCTTCATCTTCCGTCACGAGCCAAAAAGTGATACATATTATGCATGTGATGTCACAAAGTGTATGGCACGTCCCCACCCCCCCCATTGTCACATGATGTCACACTTTGTTGCCCCCTACCCCCCCCCTCAACGTGTGACGTAGTTTATGGATGGCCCCTTATCACTTGTCGCATGTGTTGTATTGACTCCAGGGAGCTGCACCCTCACATCTCCAGCGTTATCAGGCGCCATCGCTGGTGGCTGTTCCATGCGGGGTGACCGCAGGAGTAGACACACAGACTAGCTCTCGTCACCGCCACCGCTGCCGTTAATCAATCTTCATCAGCCGGATGTTTGTAATTAAGTGCATTACCGTGACGGACGATCGGACGGCTCGGTAATTACGGTCGGTTCGTCTGCCTGCGTGACGGCACAACGGTACTGATTCATACTCAGCACGTCAAGACACACATTTCATATTTTTACTGTTCTGAATGAGTAGTATAATTCAGCAGTCTTTAGAAATGAGTAATTTGGCTAATACGTCCTTTTTATTTCTATTTTGCAGCCAACGTATGCCACTGCTATCATCAAAATCTTAAAAAATTTCAGTAAACTGATTCTTCTACAAAAAGAGCTCTGTCTCGTGTCACTGCCGCAGTGTCTCACAACTAGCGACTACATCTCCTATGTGTCTAACTCGCGGTATTCCGCCAAAATCGATATCATCTGGCAATAATTCTCTTCCGGGATGTACTCCAGGACCTATCCGATGTTCGGCTGACTTCAATCTTCCTTATCCTGTAATCCCTTTCGCCGTCCTCGGTAGCGTAGGGACATGGGTGTTTAAGTGTTGTATGTGAGTGTGCTTATCGTGTCCGTCTTGTGGTGTGTCTAGAATTACTTGAAAGATAATATGTACAGTGGAGAAACTGAAAAGACTGGATGAACTAAACTCATACTTGAGCTGGATGTGTGCCCTAGGAGAAGTCAAATGCCATTAAAAAAAAATTAATCTCCTTTTACCTTCAGGAAGTGCCTCTACCAGCTGTTTTCATCGGATACAGTTGATATCAGCCAGTTGCTACATCAGAAATGGGTTATTTAACCAATATAACACCTCGATAAGGAACTCTCTGGATCGATCTCTAAATAATGCTGATTACAACTTAATTAACTGGTTTTCTCCGTACAGTCACCAGGTAGTATTTTTTTTTTTTTCACCAAAGGATTATAATAAACTCAGCTATTGAATGGATTTATGAGTTTAATAAATAAAAATTTCGGCAAAATCCTCATAATAAAACACGGATAGGTCTCAACTTCGACAAGAGATACTAAGTCACATTACAATAACTTCTCCAGCATCTTTAAAACAACGTCTGATTGGCTGGCTGCTGTTAAGACATACTGATGATAATGACTCTCTGCTCGCTATTGCCGCAAGCTTATTAAATAGACGCCAGAGAAACTACCAGAAGACAAGAAACCGCGCCGACAGACATTTCTCGAGAGCTATCAATCACGCAGACAATCATATTCATACAAAAACAATCCAACTTTTACGAAATCGCTAATAATTATTAGGAAACACTTCAAAATCGAAATTAAAGCTATTTACATGCTTTTAAACATAATGGACAATATGAACCGTTCCAAGTAGTTGAAAATCGTAATCAAAACAACTTGGCTTATACAAAATTTATAATTACAAGCATTCAATTAATGTGTTACACATTATACCACTTCTGATCATATTACACATCATTTGAACAGTCTCTTCAATTTTTTTTTTACTTATGGCTTTACGCCTCGTCGAGGTTATTAGAGGCGGGATGGGACTGGGTACAAGGAACGGTAAGGAATTCGGCCATGGCCTTTTGAAGGAAGCATCCCGGCATTCGCCAGGAGTGATTTGGGGAAACCATGGAAAACCCGAATCCGGATGCCCGGACGGGGATTCGAACCATCATGCTCCCGAATGAGAGGCCAGAACGTTAACCACTCACCCACCACACTCGGTCTCTTACCACAGAAGCAATATTCATTCACGTGAAAAATATACAGATTAATAGTTAATCAACTTCTATCTCTTTATACTTAATTACTAAGATTAAAATTCACGGATAGCTGTGTTTCTGGGCTGTTACAATCTCTTTCCATATAAATAAGATTGAATTATAATAAATACAGAAGTATTCATATCTTTTCTAGAATTGATGATTCTGGAACAGAAACCGGGTCAATAACTTCATTCACATCATTGTATACCTGTTAGCACAGTGTGTATATGCACTAGGCTATTAAACTTACATCAAAGAGTCCACAGTTTGAACTAATTCAACAACTTTCATTTTATTAAGAAATTCATATTTACTACGCTTTCATGTTCCTTATCATCCATCTGACATCCAAAAATATCAGTCCAAAATCAATCTGTATCTCCCTTCTCATTGCACCACTTATGCCCAATTCATGATTTCCTGTTACGAGTGATCAATTTGACATTCAAAACTCCAAAGAAATTTTCAGCACGTTTCATACTACGTTTTTGTCTTTTGTCTGACCAAGTTGGCATCAATATATGTACAGTCCAAAAAAATCTACTTCTTAACATCATTACATCCATGATCAAACTCCATATATTTTCCTTCTAACAGGGGACAGATTTTAGATTAAAAAAGCCGCAGGTCACAGTACGTTTGCAGTTTTCATCACATTAGGATACACTCTTAGTTACTATCGTTTCCTACTGATAATGTTAAAAAAACCTGTCAATCACGCGATCGCCACCAGTGAATATAAATGACGTAGCCGAGGATGACCGTAATAATCGAAATATTATTACTGCCGCATATGCGTTTCCACGTAGTTATGAAGGAAATTCTTGGTTTACTGTAAGCTACAATTTGCCACAAGGTGAGGAAATCAGACTGCACGGTGGAATGTTGTCCGGGAACGACGAATGGCTTGAGAAGGAAGACTTTGAAACAGAAGGATTAGAAGCGTTTAACAGAGGACACTTTACAGCAATTCTATAGGACCATGGTTACACCCACTCTAACGTATTCTAGCTGCATGAGCCTTCCGGGTCCACTTCTTTTCATCTACTCTGGAACATCCCAGTCAGAGCTCCTGAAGGCAGACACATGCCGATAAAGCACTCAACGGCGGAGAGGAGGCGGAATCCTGGTTGTCGAAAAGCCAAGTCTGATGAGAGGGCGCAAAAATGATTATATGGTTTACGATTGGTCATGCCAGTCATAAAACTGGTCGTTGATTATTCCTAAGCTCATTCTCCGAACATTTCATACTATAGCCAAAGCGGTAATATGCTTATAAACTCCAAGAGATTGACAACAATTTTACTGAAGCGTGATATCATTTGTGACTTACACAATGTAAAATTCAACGTACAAAGCAGACTTGCATTATTCCTGAAGGAGCTACAACCTCACTTCGATAGTGTATCCTTACCTATAGCAGAAACCTTCTAGGAAAATTGGAGTACCGGTGAAAAAATAACTCGGTTCACCATTTTAATATTTCAACTATTTTCTCTCATGTGATGTAACAGTTTTTGTATGGGATCTTTAAGCTTATTCGCTCACCTTTCACTTTCATTATACTGACTTGAAAAATCGCATGGGATGTTACAAGCAATTCACGTTAGTAAATACGATGTTCGGTACACCTTCAATTCGGGTAGTCGACCACGGCAAATTTATTTGTATGATTTGCCATAGTGAAAAATATTCCTGCAATGGTTCCTCAATGTGGAAATAATCCTGCTTTTATGATTCCTGAATTCTTCTCCATACCAACCGATAACCCTTGTATAATTTTATTATACATATTACATAAAATAAAAATGACTTCTGTTGCATTAAAAATACTGTAAATTTTCTTCTATACCAATGATAAGTTTCCTTTATTATTTATTAAATTAAATGTTTGATTGATATTAGACGTTGATAAGATCAATAACACCTGACATAAATTCTGGCTGCTTTGATCCAATGAATCTAACTATATTTGTACAAGATAATGTGTGTATTACCATTTAACAAATACTACAGTTAGAGATTCTGCCGTAAAAATGAAGTGAAAAATATAGAACGACAGTATATTTAGAAATATTTGCGAATTATAATTCATAACTGAGAAGAGAAATTAAAAGTCTCTTGACGAAGTAAGAAATAACTGAAACAAAAATGTTTTATTACATAATTTCTAAACAAGCTAAATTCCAGATAATTTTATCTGTCACCTCTTAATAAACTGTTAAAGCCAATTACGGTTAATCATACCTTTGAAGGATGTATTCTTTTAGGTTCGTATGACTCAATTGATGCGACGTATTTAAAACCGACAAATGTGTTATGGTTGGGACGCGTTATACAAGTTTCAAATTATTTAAATACCCATAACAAATTTCTGATCAGACTAAAGCTATTGAAGCACAAAGTCCTGTGATAAGTTTAATATAATTGGATCTAAGACTTAAAATACGGTTTTAAATGTTTGCGTATTAGAACAAAATATTATGTATACACAAATATTAAATCCGTGAACGATGCAAATTATTGAATGTTTACTTGTTCGTGTGTGATTTAAGCAGTTGATTATATAAGCATTTAAGTTGATATTCATCGTAGACTAAATTACACGAACCAATATTTCATCTTTCACGGGCAGTCATCGACGAGTAGATAGCTCATTTTCCACGGGTAGCTTCCATCAGCTAGCATGGGTTTCTAACAGTAAAACCGACTCTCTTCGCTCAAGTCTGTTCACCATGTAGGCCCTGCAAGATCATGGGGGCGGCATACCATCAGCCACTTAGCTTTCCATCCAATTATACAATAATCCATTAGTCTACGAGTTGTTACTCAGTAAGATGCAATTAGGATCCTAGATAGGTGCTGTCGGGAGGATCCTCGCAGTCATGTTATCGGCTGTATGTTCACGGCTTTCAATGACATCAAATGGGACCTCATAACCGCTAGATGCCTGTTATCATTCATAATAGGATAGAATCTCAGCTTGTCATCTAATACCAACCAGCCTTCCTATATCCTGGTTGCCGAAACCTACTAATCGGCTGGTGTCATATTATTCCTGACAAATTACATCTTATTAATTAGCCCACAAGACGCAAGAGCTCAGAATCAAGATAGAAGAGACTTCTACAGCTACAAGAACGCCACGAGGTTAGTTAAACTCTCCTCTAGAGTCCCACCACAGTTAAAGTCAACAACGAACCCAAATCTATCCCTCGGCTACCCTGTCAGTCCTGTCAGTCAGATAGGGCTCTTACACTGCTGCGGAATGAAATGGACAGCGTAAAACGTAGAGCGAATAAACAACAGGCGCCAGCCGCTTAACTGATTGACACAGGAATACCTCGAGTTATTTAAAAATGAATTATCCACATTGCTAATAATCACCGTTTAGGCGAAATATATGTTCTGTTATTCAGTACCAAAAACAATTTCAATATGATCATGTTCTGGTGACGTTGTGCAAGTACAAGAAAATGGCTTTATACGATTTTTTCTTCACTGCATGGAGCTAACAGGAATTTGCCTCCTATTGTAATTCTTTTTTAATCATAATCACTATGGCATACTACGACTATAGAGCGATCACATTACTGACCATGTGAAATTACATTTACCTACAGTCATTAAGAAATATTAAAGAAAAACAGATAAACCACGACCCAGAAAAGTTATATAAATAAAACGCCGGTCACATATCTAATACACAACTAAAACAGAATGTAGATGAACTTTTTTAAACGCAAAATTTCAGTGTTCACAACTGTGTACAGCCTTCGGACAAATACGGATGGCGCGAATTATTTCCGTCCGATTGTTTTCACATCACTTTTCGGACAGACATGTCATGATTAAAACAGTTGCGACATTACAGTCGCCTGTTAATTTACAGTTGAGAAGGCAAAATTGTAATACAGTGGCACCACGAACTGTAGTCGATCCACTGCCTTCTGGAGCAAGCTTTTTTTTTTTTTTTTTTAAATATGGCTTTTGGTCTTTGCGACCATTTTGCCATCTCAACTTTTGTTAATGTACCAATTGCTGTATCAGGCTTTCACTGTGATATTGTGGACACTATAGTGAGTACAGCACAAGACGAGCACAAGACGAACACAAGACGAACACAACACTTAGTTAAAACCACCCATGCTCGAGGCCGGACTCGAACCGGCGACCCTTGCAATGCGGAGCCAGCTTGCTAGCCCCTACACTGCCAGGGCTGGCGCAACAAGCTTTCACTCTTCACTCCTCATGCTCTGAAGCTTATGCCTCTCTTTCGTCTTCCTTGTTTGCATCAATCCACCTTAATCTTGGTCTTCCGCGTGGTCTCTTTTCTTCGAAAATTCCTAATATTAACTCTTTGATACGATCCTCTTCCCTTCTCATTACGTAATCATACCTCCTTAGCGTTTACCCTTTTACTGTAGCTACCGTATCAGCGTGGGTATAAAACTTTTATCTCTCTATTTCTTTTACTTCTCCACTCATTTACCTCTTTAACTGGACTAAAAATTTGTTTCAAAATTTACTAAGTTACTCACCATTATTTTGTTTAAACTCCTTAGTTTGGCACTATAAAATATCACTATCATTTTATATACAGGGTGTTCAGAAATGAAAGGATAGGTCACATCATGTCCTACTATATAAAAAAAATTTATTTTAGTAAAAGTCTCACCATTTTCGAGATATTAATTTTTAATTTTTGTTTTGTAAATATGTGACTTTGTTCTGTTTATTCTGTGCCATTTCTACAAATTAAGACTTTTCGAACCACGTTTCATTTTTCTTAATTTACTCAAGGTATTTGAGTCATCTAAAAGAATGTTATTTTTTTGTTAAAACGTTAAAAAAACTTTATAAAATATCAATTGTACCCATATCACGTAAATCGGGTGCACATTTTCCCACCTGCCGGCCACCCGCTAAGCGTAGAGTTCTGTCGGAAAATGCTCAGAAAAATTAGTGAACATGACTCATTTTTGGACAAGATACTGTGGATCAACAAGTCTTCGTGCAGAAAATACTGCTATTTGAACTTGAACAATCTTCATAGCTGGCAACTAGAAAACCCTTACGCCAATATCGCTCTCAAACACAGTTTAAAGTCAACATTTGGTTTGGGATACTCAACGGGCAAATGATAGGCCCCTATGAGCTGCCACAAACAGGAGAAATCTATCTCGACTTTTTACAAAATCATCTGCCGAGTCTTTGGGAGAATGTTCCGCTCGCAACAAGGGAAGAAATGTGGTTGCAAAACGATAGCTGTCAAACACACTACGCCTGAGCGGTCCGAGACCACCTTAATAAAAGGTACACAAGAAGTGAATCGGGCGCCTCGGCTCTGTCTCACGGCCACCAACATCGCCGGACCTGAATCACATAGATTTTTTTATTTTTATTGGGGCTGCCTAAAAGATTTAGTTTTCGCGATGGAGGTAACTTCGATTGCACAGCTGCGTGAGAAAACAAAAACAACTGAGGAACACGTTAACCGCAAAGGTTATGCTCGCCGAGTAAAAAATTATGTATTTAAAGATTTAGGGCGTGCAAAAGAGCAAATGGCTGCCATTTTGAACAATTTTTATAACTAATGATATAAAAAATATTACTTGCATTTATTCTGTCTATTATTTCTATGAATACCATGCCAAAAACCTTTTAAAAATCATTATCATCATTTTTTTACTACATATTTAAAATTCTCATTGGTCTCTTACCATAAAACAATCATTTTATAAGTAGTATAAAATAATTACACCAATTAAGAATTTTTAACTTTTAAAGAAAAAGAATATTGTTTTAGATGACTCTTTGAGTAAATTTAAAAAAACAAGGTTCAATAAGTCTTAATTTGTAGAAATGCCATGGAATAAACTTAACAGTCACATGTTTCGAAAAAAATATTAAAAAATCAATATCTAGAAAATGGGGAGACTTTTACTAAAATGAAATTTTGTCATATAGTAGGACATGATGTGATATAACTGCGTATGCAGGATTATCCTTTCATTCCTTGATATCCTGTATATTAAGTTCATAAACCAAATTGAATTCTTCAACTCTTCCAATCATGGCTGCACATTTTCAAAATTCTCCAGATCATTTTCATGGATCACTTGTGTAGGTACAGTTATTTAGGACTTTTAAAAATATCGTCTACACTTTTCTAACGCTTTTCCCTCGTCTATAACACGGCTCCTGCAATTGTCTTTAAATAGGGTTACTCTTGTTACGTACTCTTTGGTGAAATATTTTGTCGTTGGGTAGAATTCTCTTTCATTATTTTTTCTTTTCTTTTCCGCCTTCTCTATTTTGGATTCAGAGAACTTCATTTTTCATTTCAAAATTTTTATTTCCATTTCTATAGTGGCTTGTTCGGGTTCTTTGACCGCCTCTTCATTCATTTATCTCCTAACCATTTCTCACTGCCAGCTCTTCTCCTCTCCGTTTTCTTTTTTCACTCCTCCTTGAACCAGTGTCCTTTTTTCCTACATTTTATTCCTGTCAGATTCCTGGCATTTTTATGTTGCATCTCGTAGATCACCTTTACTGCTTTACACGTTTCTTTTTTTCCTTCTTTTACATTTTTTGAGTGACTATAGTCTCATTATTGAACTGGCTATTCTTTGACGAACATTTTAACTTTACAAGAAAGTGGTCAAACCCTAACACTGCCCTCTTCGGCTTCAAATATCTTGTAACATGATATAGTGTCTTGCATTTACCAGCATATGATGTCTGTTTACTGTATGTATCATTAATGATTTGTTACGTAAAAACATGCTTGATATTGTTAAGCTTCCTTTGGTTGCAAAGCTTATTAATCTCATTCTGTTCTCATTACTAGAATCGTATACACTTAGGTTCTATTTTAGGTCTCCATAATATCTCGTTGTCTATTTTTGCATTTGCAACTCATAGAAATAGTTTTATCATAAGTTTGTATTGTTTCTTTGCAACATATGCATTTTCCGCTTCAAAGTCCCTTATATTCCCTCATATTCTGTTCCATACTGCGAAGCCTATGCTCAATTCATGTTTATTTTTTGTGTTACCGCTTAAGAAGCACATGTGAACCTATCCCTTTTCATCTCATTCCATTGAGATATAAGGTTAAGGTCACGGGGGTCCTACAGCTCCTGCCGCTTCTCGTATGATTCGCTGAGGTAGAGCTCTGCATTCCCATTACAACCGTTGGCACTAGAATAGATGTGACTTGGTCAGCACCACGCTCCGGCCGTTCTTTTATCTTCCCGCTGAGTTTCCAACACGGTACTCATTGGATAGCAGCCTGAGTGAGCCTGGGAAGCCATTCCGGACGTTCAGCTTCAAGGAAAAATACTTCTTTAAGAGACCATTGCATCTAAAGTTATTTAACTTCAATTCCTTATCCAGGATTATTATTACGCTCCGAGTGTTAGCGTGTTATAATTTCCACAGTGATTCACATTTTTTTTACCTCCTTTATTGGGTTTTGTTTCTTTATTATCAGATTATTTATTCATTTAATTTTTTTGATTTCATATTATCTTGTGGTTTATCTGAGACTTTTTGTCATTTCATAATGGTTTGTTTAATGGTACCAACCTGCAGCCAGGATATTCATGGTTTCACTAGTAATGATTTTAACGGATAGTTTGTCAGTATGACTGGTACTAAGAAAACATGGTGCAGCTGTGCATTAAAAGTGACAGATGTTTGCCACACACAATACGTATATGGAGTAGAAGTGCATCGGGGTAGCATGGGGCTAGGGTGACTGTTGCCCCAACTGTAATGTTAACAGTTGGC
Organism: Vandiemenella viatica; assembly: GCA_031002005.1. Taxonomy (NCBI): domain Eukaryota; kingdom Metazoa; phylum Arthropoda; class Insecta; order Orthoptera; family Morabidae; genus Vandiemenella; species Vandiemenella viatica. Next base: position 224,163,675 of record CM061920.1, on the reverse strand, counting down.
AAGAGAGTCGGGCACGCTGTCAGACATGATGAAACAGTTAGGCCTATTTAAGGGATATCTCGTCGGAAGTCGACACTATTGTATTTAGTATGCAACAAGACTTAATTTTTTTGATTTCTTGTTAAATGGTGTTGTTGTTGAGCGCAAGAGGAGCCTCTCGCAGCATTCTACAACATAATTGTGAATATTCGTTAAAATTTTTGTCTGGCACGTCTACTTTAGGCGTTAGGTTGGAGCCAAAGTTTTGATTGACAGACTGTTCGAGGGCTGCTCTACCAGAGAGGGCACAAGGTCATAATACAAGCTGGAAGACCTGTTGAGAGATATGAGTACATATGTTTGATCCACCGACTAGCTTGAGGCGTTATGTGATATCGGGGCTGAAACCCTTTACTCGCCACTCCAATGAAACTGTAACCACTACTTCACTACGCCCCTGCTGTGGGATTGTGGCTCTTCAGAATTAAGAGCCGTTGCAGAAGAAATAGATCCACCACTCAACGGGGATGGTTAGGCATTGCGCAAACATTATCATTAAAGAGTGTCCACGGAGAGCGAAGTGGATTATACTGTAATCACACACATTACAGACGTGTGCAGTTATAGTAAGGAGCAATCACAAAAGATTGCGAACATTTGAAATACTGTTTCGAGGTCGGCCGGCGGATGGCAGTTATCAGCAAAGGACAGGAATGAGTTTCTAATATTTTTTTGTTTTATTAGTTTGGCAAAGGTTTTTATCAACGAACTCACACCACAAATTTCATTTGAGCATACTTTGCGATATACTCTCTTCAATATCGTAGAAATATAACCTAATGTCATTTCATTAGGTGTTGGGTCTCCACATAATATTTTATTGATCAATTTTGTTATAAGTCTTACAACTGTGTCTCCACCATGTTTCATAATTTCCAAATTGATTCCCACTGGTCTGAATATTTGCAATTTTTCCTGTTCTTAATACCTCAAGCACTTCGTCATTTGTATGTCAACACCTTCCTGCTAATTTGCATTTTCTAACCCTCCAACTTCTAAGTTTTCTTCTCTGTCCTCATTCAATAATTTTTGACTTTCTTGGTTTCATTAAGTGGAGATTACTTTTGTCTTTTGTTCCTTATCTGAGTCCTTTTAGAACAGCCCATGCTTCTTGTGATCTCCCAAACCCCAATTTACAATAACATTTGCTCATGTTATTTCCCATACTTCATTTCTCGCTATCCTTATTTTCCTTAGCGCTTTATTTTTCTTTTCCTTGTAAATAGTCCTTGTTTCTTCTGACTCTTTTCTTGTAAATAGTCTTTTTTTCTTCTTACGTATTACCGTGCCAATGATTGAAAGCATTCCTTTTTTTCTTTTACTGCTTGCTTCATTTCCTCTGACCAACACTCTGCTTTATGTTTTTGTTTCTTTTCCTTTATACCTTACACCTCTGCTTCTATTTTTTAGGTTAAATTTTATGTACTCATTCATTTCTTCAGTACTTCCACAAAAGGATTAAAAGCTATTTTACGTTTTCCACCACCATTCCGCCGTCCAATTTTTTTCCGAGGTAAATTTTTCGGTTTTTTAGCATTTCGTATTTTTTTATATGAGTATGGAGCTGGCCAACGCGAAACCCTCAACTTGGAGGACCAAGTAATTTTTTTCAAGGTATTCTTCCTTTAGCTAGTTTGGTTCGGTCCGCGTAGTATATTCCCCGGTACTCAACATATCCGCTGGGCAACCGCTATCCACCTGGGGAGGCCCCCGATGGGACATAGGAACTCCACACGAGTTATAAATGTTAATGGCAGTAAAATAATTCCTATGATGCTGAATAAACAATATATATATATATATATATTTAATAACTTAAATCATCTGTAAACTTATTTTAATTGAATCTATTGAATCCAGAGAAATGTGTCATGTGATTTGCTAATGAATTATGAATAACACTAAATTTAAATTCTATTGGTCAAGAGATTATTGTAACCACAAGTTGCATACTTCACACGCTTTGTCTGGCTAATCTTTAGGCACTCGTACGGCTTAGGTGACCTAGCCAGGAGCTTACTCTCGCCCACGTGCTCCCTAAATCCCCAGAGCACGCACAACTGCAAAGTGGTAATACCTCGGGTATTAGTATAAAGAAGTATTCAGACACTAAATGAAAAATGCAGGTATAACGTGAAAGTGTAATAGGAACACTGGTTTATGGTTTCACATAAAAAAAATTTGTTTAACTTTAGTTTTAATGTTTTTAAAGGTAAGTGTGATCCTAATGACCTGTTGACAGGGTACTCACCGGCTGCGCAATCCGCCCCTATCGTAACCACCTTAAACTAATTCGGTAATCCTACCGGCTATAGAAGATCCACAACTTAACGTGAAATCCAAACGAACAAAACGATCTGGCGTACTTCGCATTACACAGCAAGCTTATCCAGACATGAATTAAGTGATATTAAGTGAGACACCATAACAACTGCGCCACCAAACTGCTCCTGTTTATAAAGTGTTACAGGTAGAAATAAAGAAACTTACAGGCGCAATTAAAAAAAAAGAACACAAACACATTATAGAAATAACAAGAAAGATTCCGGAACGTTGTTTAAGCTAAGAATTCGGAATATTTCAGTTTTTTTAAAAAATACGAAAAGCGCAACGTTTCTTCAAGTATTTTGCAACAACTTAGTTCTCCAACATATACGCTATTTTCACAGTTATTTTTATCTCTTTCATCCGGTCTTCGATTCTCATTGATATCTTTTAACTCCGTCACAAGTTTGACGTAACCAACAGAATGTTAATAGCTGCAAACAACGCAGAGCTTACATAGCGTGAAATTGACTTTAAAATTTTTAAATTTAATAACTAAAAATCTAGTAGTACAGAAAGAATTTATATGTACCTGTAAATGATTTATTCATTTGATGTTAATATGAAAGATGTATTAAATCTTAGTTAATTAGGAATGCAAACAGCAATTATCTAACCTTCATCCCACACTATCGGGTACCTAAACATCAAAACAATTATAAGTGAACGACGTTTTACTTGCGTAGTATACTTATGGATGTTTCTCGGGAAATGCACCGTGCAAAACAAAATATAAGCCTCGAAGTTTGCCTAGAGCGCGTTGTTAAAAAACAACTCACTCTAGGCAAACTTCAAGTCTTACAACTCCATTTGAAGATGGCGATGGAGGTTTATGTCACGGAAATATTGTGCTTCAAAAAATAGTCTTACTCGGTTAATTTGCTGAGAAACATTCATAAATGAAAAAATTGCAAATTTGATTGTTAATATTCCATACATTCCGCTGACAAAAATTTCCTCAAATCTGCAAAGCCGACTGGCTGACATACATTGCATAGTCGTTAGTGAGCACTAAAACGTCACAGTTTTGTGACAATATAACTTTATAGCTCTATATCAAACAGCAACTGTCCAAGGAGTTAGCACTAGGCTACAAAACGGGACCATTATGAAAAGTTAAGACGTTTAGCTGGCGACTTGCCTCCGCTCTCATGGCGTGTGGACCATTATTTATCTAGCAAAAAAGGCTTCAAGAGAGAAGGGAGAGGTATTTAAGGCGGGATAAATCTGGGCTGAAAGGCGGACAGTCTTATTAACCGATAACTCGCACTGCGCACACAAACTCTCACAGCGTGTCTCGCAAGCAGGGGTCACCAAGCATACGTATATGATTTTAATAATTTTGCAGTATAATATAGGAGACTTCTTCTTATCGACGAAAAAGCATATTTCCGGTTTGAAGTAGCCCCCAAAGTAGGGGTGCAAAATGAATATCTGGGCGTTTCATGTAGAAAAAAAGACATAGATTTTGAAGAAACAAGTCTCACAATGTTTCCCACGGGTAAGGGTAACAAACCAAATTTTACCAACCAGCTATGACATTTTAAAAATTCTAAACTAAAAATAGTAAATAGTTAACAGTAAAAAAAAAAAAAAAAAAAAAAAAAAAAAATACAGATCATTTAAAAATAAAGTTTAAAGATTTTTTTAATTATTAGGGTATGAAATTGACCATCTCTAAAATCGGTTCAGCATCATGATCTTGCCCTAGCTAATTCAATGATTTTTGCAATGTGTCCGAAAGATTTTTGTTGATATATGGAAAAATATTTACAGTGGTGAATACATAGTACCCCCAAGTAACCGCAGTAATGGAAAAATTGTTGGTCCTACAGAAAAAAAAATATTAATCTACATCAAACGAAGTGAAGCGTGTTTACTAGATTGGAACATAAAAACAAAGCTTTCTTTATCTAATTACTCAGTTTACTGTGGTAAGACTCCTCCTAACTTTTAAAAAATTCTGACTTAAACACCATTAATCTAAACTGAATTGTAAAACAATTTATATACACATTGATCTTCTCAGAAAATGAAACTCTTGTGGATATTGTTTTCTTCTAAGAATAGAAATTGAAGGATGACTACCCCCAATGATCTGTAGTCACATTATTGCCACAGGCGTTATTACCGTCATCTCAGATTTTAATAATTCTTGAATATAGGTAGGTTGAAATGAAATCTTCACAGGAGTTCAGCCGGATGAAGACGTAAAATGACAACTTTTCGACACCCGGCTCTGCTGTCTTCATCAGTTCTACTGCTTCTGATATTGTTATCTGAAAATCACAAACTATAATGGTTTAGCAGCCGGCGAAAAGCAGATACGAGACTACGATGATTTTCAGGTAACAATCTCTGACGCAGTAGACCTGATGTAGACAGCAGAGCCGGCTGTCGAACCGGTGTCTTTTTACGACTCTATACGGCTGAACTCCTGTGAAGATTTAATTCCATCAGTACGCCGGGAAAGTCTCAACTCACATATAGGTACGTTGATTAAAATCTAAATATGAAATATTTTTTATTTATTTGCATTGCTATTGAAATCAGAGGAGCAGGAATTAAGTGTAGTATATTAATGCGGCTATCGATCTTTGATGTTAATTACATTTAATTTTGATTTTTAGAATGTTCACAGTAAGCACAAGTTTTTCATTTGCAGCGATGAGCAATACTTCTTTATTTTTTTATTTTTTTTATTATTTGACTTCGCTGTTGGAATTGAAAGTGTTTTTGCAGAAATTCTGAAGAATCGAATTGAGAAAATTATGCTATTTCAATCAATGAAAAAAGTCTGCAAATAAACAAAACATTATGGACTTTTATTTTCATCTACAGTAAACTTGTAACAATCACTTAAATTGGAGAGGGGAAACTTCGCGTCTGTAGCAAAAGTGTGTTGCACCGATTTTTAAGGTAGTTGCCTCTAAAATCAAGTTTTTGGAAGAAATGAAAAAATTTTAAAACTTTATTTTCAAATGATGTGTAACATATCTTGTGAAATTGTTATTACACTTAGTAATGGTTATTTGAATTGATAAAAAAAAACATTAAATTAAAATTCATATCGTAATAAAATTGATAAGTTTGGTGTCTAAAATGACTTAGAAGCATTTATACAGTCTACAATTGTCATAACCTTACCATTTATTGATCCTTGGTTATTTATGTGACCAATGGATTTATCGTTATTCTAGATAATAATCGAGTGGCAAAGAAATACCACGGCCCTAAACTTACGCTCGATCAATTACAACACAAAATTTTAGTGTATAAAAATCACATTAATTATAAAGAATATTGAAGTTAACAAAATTGTAACATTTACCAAATTACACAACAATAAAAAAGAGGAAAACAATAAAGCATACGAGATTCACCTTTGTTTGAGCGTTTTTAATTACGTAGGCACATAGGCACCAGTAAACTCAGATTACTTATAAAAACAAAATAAATGTATACGACGATTATGATCATAGTAAATGTTGAGATGTCCCATTCTGTAAATCTCATTGTTTATGAGGAACAAAAAATGTTGTTGTCAGATTCAATCGTTTTATTACCGTAATATATTTAATTTCAATAAGTTTATTTGATTTAATTTGAATGTGGTTCTCGACCGACAAGATTATCGCAAGGAATATTTAATACTCTTACTTGTGAAATGTTATAAAGGATAATGGTTGTAATTCCGTCGACAAGAGATTGCGTAATAATGTACTTTAGGTTGACCTGGTTGTTGTTCAAAGGAACAGACTTCCCTAGTGTTACCTAATGTGTTCGTTATTAATTTACTGAATTGATGGAGAGGCTATCGAGTATAGTGCTGGTTTGTTTAAAACAATGGACACAGTGTGACATCGTGAGTTAGTCTGTCTGGATATTCGACGAATGAAAGACTTCTTTCAAAACCCCATAGTAAAGTGTTGTGGATCTGAGCTGTCAGGCGCTTTGCAGACGTCGCTGGCAAAGAAACATTAGTTAACAATAAACTGTTTGTGCGTAGGTGTTGCAGCCAATGAGAAGAGTCGAAAGGGGACAGCCTGGAGGGGATAACCTCCAAAGGAAGTGTCGGAAGTGGTGGGGTTATGTTCCATCCAATGGAATTCATTTCCACTGGTTGCTAATTAATTGTTTATGCTTGTTATATGTTCGGCCAATCGGAGATGAAGAAAGGAAACGCCCCGCCTTCATGCGAGGTGACGAGTGAAGAGCCCAATGGACGCAATACACTTGATTTTCGTCGCGTGGGCTGGATGCGGAAGGCTCGGCTGACAACGGTAGCTCTCTGGGCCTCCTGAGACATCGGGGCTGTTGGAGATGATATACACCAGACGCCCGATCCACCCTCGGCTCAGCTGACGAGTCTACCTGGGACCTGCCGAAAACACGTACGATCGGCTCGACGCAATTCTCCTCGCGGGTCGCTGGAACGGCTCTTCGCGAGGCCTGAGCTGCTCAAAACTACGGTAACTCCTACGTACGCAATCATCTACAGAGTGACCACAACAAGCTCCAAAAATTAAAGAACCAAATAACTGTAAATTCAATTACCTTAGAGGGAACAACCATTTATCCATTCAAGTAATTGTTACTTCAAATAAAGTTTGCTTTCTATGTATAAAGATCAATATGTTCCTTTTGAATATATTATGTTTCACTTGTACTAATGTGAAGGACCACTTAGAAAGAGAACCTCACCCACAATAATTTATGTTGTTATAGTCAATAAATTGTTTATAAAGTAGTAAATCCCAAGACATCTGCCGACCGGGACACTACAAAGTGTTGATAGAACAGTGCAACATACTGAAAGTTTTATCAGATGAAAATTTTTTTGCCGATCTTATTATCAGAAGAACCAGGAACCAGCAATCACTCGAACAACTAAGAGCTATGATACTATGTGTATAGCATCACTTATTTATCAAAATAAGTCAACAAACGCCTTTAATGTTTAACTAACAATGAGTGTGTTGCTAAACGTCCGATTGAAGTATGCACCTTCTTCGTAGCCATCTCACAGAATAATCCTCCCACTCTGATAGTTTCCACTACAAGTCCCACTCGCGTCTCACCTCATCAATCCAGCGATGGTTTTTCCTCGATCGACTCCAACAGGTGAACAGAACGTTCATAATAAATAGTAAAATTCTTTTAAAAAATTGCCTTTAATGGATACATTCTCCATTCTTTTCTTATCAAAAACACCAGGACGTGCTCAAGATAATTGCTAACTGCATATCTGACGTCAGTTACGTATACTGAATTTCGGAGAATCTTTTCTTTTCTCGCGCTATCGGATTTCTCTGTCGCATGTTAATAGTGAAATGACACGTTCTATAATTCAACTCTAAGTGTCTGTGAATCACAGATCTCCTTAGTGAAACTTCTCGCAAAAGTCTACATCTTGGAACAAAATAAAACCCCGAAGAATTCCCTACCCAAGAGTGGGAACAATTTTGCCTTTATAATCGTAGCTTTCCGCGGCCAAAGTCGGTTGGTTTTATCTGCGTCTTATGGTGCTGTTATATATCCGAGGCCCGTGATCCGTCTAGAGAGTTCGGTTGACCCGGCCAATAAGAGAGTCTGGCCGGATTAACTGAACCCTCTAGACGTGCCACGGACCTCGGCTATATGACAGCACCACACAGCGATTGAAGACGCAGTTCTGCCCAGAAAAAGACCACAAAAGGATGGTCGAAACGTTGGCTGCACACCACTTGACGCGGCGTCAGCCGGACAGCCAAGAACCAATTCCGCCTTTCTTTAACTTGACGTAGACGTTGGCTACGATGTACCCTAACGGCTTAAGAAACATACATTGCATATCTTTGAAAATCGACGTTTCTAAGCAAGCGTAAACAAGACTTTGAAGAAGCTAAGACCGGGCCATCCGTCTGGAGATATTGGCCGTCTCTTGTCTGTTGCGTGATGACGTCGCCCTTTAACCCTTGTGCATCAGGTATAGTGCTCGAGGCTTTTATCGCCTCGTGTGCCAGAGTACGAAAATTTTTCAACAACGCTACGTAATTATTACACTGAGACTTATTACATTGAGTACCTAGCAATATTAAAATTTATTTAGTTCGTCTGCGTAACACTAAAATTGCTTTTATTTAGGCTGAGACTTTTTAAATGTTGGGACTGGTTCACCCCTTTCAAGTTTGGGATTTTTGAATCTTACGTGCAAACATGAATAACCTGGTGGATAAACTTATATTCATTATCCTCCCTACTGAGAAACATTGGTATTGTTGAAATCGGTTGTTCTTTTATATACGAAACATTAAGATTTTCATTCTACATCCATAAAAATGGATATCCTCTAAATATGTTTCCTCAACCCATAAAAAATATGTTACTCATTCGATTTTGTGTACTGTAATACGTCACAAAATTATTAAAATCTGAGAGTGACATTTGGAGAATCTTCCTTGTCTGAAAAATAAGCTTCATAGTATTTAGATAGTGGCATTTGAGGGCCATACAGTAATGAATGAAACAACAGGGGAAAAATATTCCTCCTGTGACTAAGGAAGCAGAAAAAAATAATTATAAAAAATGTAACAATTCCTACTAATAGATGCGTTCCAAATTCTTGATTTATTTTGTATATTTTTTAAATTATCAGTAACAATAATAATATCTGGCTGAATTCCGTAGTAGTATTTCCTCCAGTGGCAATTTCCTACACACCTATTTTTCCACTTTACGAATTTTTCATTTAAACTCTTTCAGTGTTTCAGGTAAATTATTGACTACATCTATCAGAAATTTACGGCAGACTCTGACTCCCTAACCAACAAAAGAAAATTATCCATCCCTTACGTCTGATATCAAAAGCTAGTTTGCAGTCAAGGTAATCTTATCCCATCCTCAAACTACTCCTGATCCTTCTACTAATAGGTATATAATATAGCTAGGACTCTTATGATCCCTCTTCTATTTTCTAGTTATTCCAAAACAAGCTTATTTATTATTTCAATTAATGACTGTTTTCTGCCGTAATTTCTGCAAATAAATCTAGCTGCCCACTTTTGCACACCATATAACTCCTGTACTTGAATCCCATAACATGGGGCCATCCTTTTGATTTTTTCTTACTTGTAAAATTCCTTGAACATATGAAATTATCTAAGTATGAATGAGCGACTAATATGAAAATTTCAGGTATTCTTGGATCCATACAACTCTTATAATGTTTCAACTGATTTTGTTTATTAGCTTATTCACATTTTTAAAATTGGTGGTAATCCAGTAGTGGTATTTTGGAGGAATTGTGAAATAGCTTTTAAATACAACCGCCGTTGATCTGGAGATGGAATTGATTACGAAATCAAAGGGAATATCTCGTATACATGTGAATCTCAAACAAGATACCATTACTCATATTTTATTTGTGTCTTCACCAGCATGAGGATTTTGTTTATTTTCACATTTTATATTTACAGATTTTACCGTGCAAAGTAACCGTTCATTGTCCTAAGAAATATGATAAATTAAATAAAAAAAATCTTTTTGAGACGTTTCAGAATCAATCGTCAGTAAAGCCAGTCCCTCCGGCAATTGTGTTGGAATAAAAATTTAATTCACGACAAGTAGGGAACTTTGAAGTTGAGGCTTAATCCGAAGAATAATCAAACGTACTTCCTACAACGAAAGCTTAAGTCTCAGATAATAATACCACCCCTGGCCTTAGTGACTGTTTCGGCGAAAGACTGAATGAATTGTAAGTCTTAATAACCAGACTTTGATTGAACCTGCGTAGTTACGAACTGTGACAGGTACAGCAAAAAATTTCATGTCTTTTTTCCTATTTCACTTAACTATAAAGGTTTAAGAACTTCTCTAAATTTAAATTTTTGTACTGTGACCAAATAATTAGACAAACTGTTTATACATGTATGGATTATATAGCCACTATTATTTCTCAATTTGAGGAATTTTTATCTGTTCAACAGCACATTTGGTTTCCAGTCCTATTTTAAACACACTTTCACTACCTCAATTATTAATTTCAATATACGAAATATGATTATATGTGAAGGTATTCTCAAATATTAGTTTCGGTGGAGCAATGAGAGCTAATTTCATTTAAACTGTGTGAAATGATAGCGTTCAGTGATTGGGATCCGGTGTATCCCAATTAACTACTACCCCAAATGGCCACTCTTTGACACGCCGCTAGTTAACTAGTACACCTCAAATCCTCAATAGCGAATATCGTCAAAAACAATTATGAGATTCGGGAAATCCATCAACACGAAATTTCACAGAGGATCATTTGTGACCAAATTAAGGGTTCACAATTAATGTTAATTAGGTTCCATTAACTATAGTAGCTGAAAGTAATTACAATTTCTATTTTTCTTATGAAGCATGTTGACATCAGTTATTTTTACGTATTTCTGTTAAATTTTGCTAAAATTTGTACTATTTTCAAGTCGTTACAAACTAGAACTAAACGAAGAGACATTAATTACGACTATATAAAATCGAAATATAACGAGCTCACCTTCAGGTGACTTCTCGTGTGAATCGGTTAGTTCGTAAATGAACATGCTGAATAGGTAAAACGAGATTCTGGAAAGGAAAAGAAATAAAAAAGTAAAAGGAGACGGAAGGAGAACAAACGGGGAAAGAAGCGGAACTAATTTATGTACTGCATGTGCATTTCATTTGATTTATCCTCTACACCTTACTTACTCTAACAGGAGTAACATGTTATGAATGAAGTCTCATGTCTAACGACGGAGGGCATGAGTAATCTCAGGCCTGCATCCGTCATTGCGGACTATATCACTGATGTACAACCAAAGTCATGAGCATCCAGGTACTACTAAGACTCATTAACATTTCGTGCTAAGTTAATAGTAAATTCTTTTAACAGTAGATATTTAGACTGATTTTTCAAGCTTCCGCGGCTGTTTTTGTCAATAATATTAGGATTTTCCTGGAATGTCGTGTTCTACATCTACATATATACTCTGCAATTCACAAAATTGTGGGTGGCAGAGGGTGCTCAGCACCAAAGCTAATCTCTTTGTTGTGCATTCCAATCCCTAATGGTACGAGGGAAAAAAGAATTCATCTAAGAATCATTGCGGCACCTTATTTCTCTAATATTATCTATCCTGTCATTCCGGCTCAAATAGGTTGGTGGACGAAGTATTTCACTACACTCGTGAGTGAAAGTGGGAGTACGCATGTTTACCAATAAGTTTAAACGAAACGTGCGTCGTCTATCTACCAGAGATTCCCAGCCTAGTCTACTAATCAGTTCTGTGACGCTTTCATAAGGACTGTAGCAAGCGGTCACGAATCGAGCGGCTCTTCTCTGTACTTTCTCTATACTTTCGATCAACCCCTTACGAAACGGATCCCAAATGGCACAACAATAGTCCAAATGTGGACGCACAAGAGATTTTTACGCTATCTCCTTTGTTTGTTCATTACAATTTTTCAATATTCGACCTATGAATCGCAGCCTAGAATTAGCTCTACCTACCAACGAATTAATGTGTATGTCCCATTTCATGTTCCTTTGTACTGTTACTCTAAAATATTTCATAGAATCGACCATATCAATAACTGAATTGTTTAACTCGTATTTCTGAACAATTGGATTCTTTTTGTTAGTTATGCTCATTGTCTTGCACTTTTTACAATTTAGCGTAAGTTGCCACTCAGCGCACCATGCCAAAATAATATCCAGATCACGCTGAATTTCTAAGCAATCGGCCAAATTCCTTACTTCCCTATAAATAACCGCATCATCAGCAAACAATCTAAAAAGGATTTTCACTTTGTCTCCGAGATCGTTTATAAAAATTAAAAAAAGAAGTGGTGTTATGTTATTACTAGACGGTAGTATCCAATTGATATGTGTTTTGTATTCTTCTCGACATCAGTGTTTTTATCATAAGAAATAATAATAAAAAAATCATGAAGATATATTTCCTACCATATAGGAATACCGTGAATTTAATTGCATCATGTCTTCCCAAACTATTTTTAATTTATAAACTGACCACGGAGGATTATTTTACCAATGTCTGCTGCAAAATTTCTCTAATGTATCCTACCTAACCTGCTTTCCGTTCAACGCATTAAAATGTTTTCTGTTTCACCAAAATATTTCTTCCCTGGTTGCTTCAGTGTAAGACTCACCAAATACAAAATTTGTTAGACTTAGTTGCTTCAACAACTGTTCATTGGGTTTTATATTGAAACGCATTACGATTATCAAGCAATCCCTTCAGATAAAGACATGACTTGCGGAATCTTTATTTGTTTTTTTCCGAAAAGTAGGTTAAACAAATTAATTCCAATTTCTAATTCACACGGTAACATTGTTTCATAGAAATATGCTACAACAGTTGTCTCGAAATATTAAACTATGTTCTGGAAGCTATGCATTTTTCTGCCCAATTTCATTTTATGCGCCGAGAGGTGCCTTTATACAGCGGCGATATGCTTGTGTCAGATTTTTGGTAGAGCTTTTCCTGTCTTAACGTTATACACTTGAGTACCCATTCCGATTACTCTGAAGTGTGGGAGCAATGCGCTCCACACCAACCAACACCCTACTTGTGGAATCAGGAGAAATACCTCTTCATATCCGGCGAAAATTCCTCGCAGAAAAATTTCTATTAGAAAAATTAGTGTACAGTAAACATCCATTACATGATCGCTTTAAGGTGATGGAAAGGCTAACCACCGATGACAAGAATACGGCTAGGCTACCACTTCTTGAAGCCTACTCGTTCTGGAAAAATAGCAAAGATAAGGTCATATCCTACAAAACACACCCTATACATCTTGAACCCTACGAACTACGGCTAGAAACAAATAATGTACATTTTCTGGAAGTAGAGATTAAATCCAAATATTAATCAAAAAATAAACAATTATATTTCAATGTTAGGTGACAACGTATTGAATGTAAGAACGAAGACTTTCCCGGCGTATGACTGCAATGTAGTCTTCACGGGTGTACCGCCGGATAGTGTTGTGGAAACACAATATTTCGACGGCTGGCTCTGCCGTCTTCTTCAGGTGATGAGACATGTGTAATGGTCGGCTGACCCACAGATACTGAGATGGTTCGGGTGCCGCTCTTCCTTATATACAAGTCCGCGTGGCTTCGGCGATGGCTTACTATGAGCCAGGCCCGCAACCAACTGGCGGTTGGTTGCGGGCCTGGCTCATAGTAAGCCATCGCCGAAGCCACGCGGACTTGTATATAAGGAAGAGCGGCACCCGAACCATCTCAGTATCTGTGGGTCAGCCGACCATTACACATGTCTCATCACCTGAAGAAGACGGCAGAGCCAGCCGTCGAAATATTGTGTTTCCACAACACTATCCGGCGGTACACCCGTGAAGACTACATTGCAACGTATTGAATATTTACACAGATGGATCGAAGGTTCCAGGCAAAAGTAGAGCAGGATGCTCCTTCCTCTGCCCCAGCACAGGATTCTCTGCCCAGTATTCTCTCCCGGAAGAAACGTCCATCTTCTCAGCTCTTCTTGAGGCAGTTAAATACAGAGGCCAATGCGGCCATAATAAAGTAGTGATTCTGACAGACTCCCTCAGTGTACTCAAGAGTTTGGAAAACACAACCTGGGACAATCGCTTATCCGTATTAATAATGGAAATCACGAAACACATAAAGTACAACAGGGAGCTAGGTATTACGACACATCTGCTATGGATTCCATCCCACAGCGGAATAAAGTACAACGAACAGGTGGATTTGTTGGCCAAACAAGCTATACACGTGGGACACAAAGAGGACATGAAACTTGTGGTCACAGACATGATTCCAAGCATCAAAGAAAGAGCAAGGGACGCGTGGCAAGAAGAATGGAATATATCAAAAACCATTAAAGGCACACGCTACGGAAGTGTCCAACCAAAAATACCAACAAAACCATGGTTTTACAAATGGAATATCAGCAGACGCCTTATTACCACTATTACCAGAGCTCGTTACCATCACGGGAATTTCCCAAGCCACCTGCACAGAATAGGGATTCGAGAATCTCCTCTATGTGATTGTCAAGACCAGGCTATTGGAGACATAAATCATATTATATTCTCATGCAAAGATTTAAACCTCATCAGGATAAAATGATAAAAGAACTAGCTAGAATGAGAATACCCCTACCCACAAATTTAATCTTACTCCTAGCCAGCGATAATAGAGAGGTATATAGATGTATAATTGAATATTTAAAAAATGGAGTTATTGAATTTTGAATGAAAAAGGCATGAAACTGTCGCACGTCTGAAGATTGTTCTTGTTAATTTAAATTGTAAATTATCATTTTATTGTACAAACTATGTATGTTGTAACTAATGTGTACCAATGTGTAATACATAAGATGGCTGTATGGTCTGTGTCACCGAAGGCCAAATAATAAAAAAAAATACTCTGAAGTGATGTTGACTAGATGGTCTATCAGGACGATGACATTCATGGGCTGTCACGTTTGTCTAGCATGTTGTGCTTTCTTTAGTTTTTCCACACCATTGTTTTAATAATGCGGAATCTATGTTCTTTAACTGCACTGCAATTTCTCACCTCTTTCCTCCTATACGCACCTAACAATTATTGAAATGACTGCTATAAAGTGCAATTACATGTAGACATTGGTTATCACTGAGAAGTAAATACTGAGGAGTTAGTTTTGGCCATTATATGAACTATCCCCGCAGCTACACACTTCAGCAACACAAACGTATTCAATATTTTCATTTTAATATGAGCAAATCGTTGATAAATTATGCCTTACTACAGTGAATCTTTGTTTGAATTTTCGTCCTTCATAATTTAATTTTCAGTATTAGTAATGGCATGTACTCCTACTGAGAGCCATAATTTTAGTCTTCTTGGTCTTAATATTTATTCCATATTTAGTACCATCCATGCTGATGAAATGGTCAAGTTCTTAGTCGGAGAGAAATAATGTAATTTTAGCATATTATCCTCTATTAGATTATCAACTGTTTTGTGCTGTAATTAGTACTCATGGATTACACTGAAAGCTTTCAGGCTTCAGATATAAATATGCTGTGACAGTACGCACACAATCCGTGTTATTTCTTTTGGGGGAAAGTTTTGAAAGTATCAGATACAATGGCAACGTAGATGAAATAAATATTTAAAAATATTAAAATAAAATACTAGTGAACGAAAAAACTAAAATCATAGGAAAATTATCTCTTTCTGTTGAAAAATTACTGCGTATTCCAGGATCAATTCACAGAAAACATTATGTGCAAAACAAAATTGTGACTACTTTGGACTTAAATCTTAAGTTCTTCTTACGCTATTGAAATTATGGATGAGGCATCTGTCGTAATAAGTTTTGAGTAATGAAATGAGTGCTTTATTTGGAAGACATTAAATTAATGGTTTGACAATTGTTCACCTAACATACATAACAAATAATTTAGTTCAAGTTTGGCAGCTAAATAAATATTTAACTAGATATACTTTAAACATTCTGATCTAAGAAACTTCTAGCTCACTTATTCATCTTCAAGACCGCATCTACATTTAAAAAATGTGGCGGCTGGTAATTCTGTAATATTATTTTGAAAATTAGAAAGCTGATTATTTGGGTGAAAACAATAAAAATATAATGACGTAGTAGCTTGCTTTCAAACGGAGATAGATTTTAAAATGAAACGAATTCGTTGTTATCTAAATGCCATTAAGAATATGTTCAAAATGGAGCTGAATATTAATTTATAAGTACTATTTTATTTTGACTTCTTGGTTTCTTAACAATCTATTTTAAACATTTCAGCTTTAATTGATAATTCCACGTATTTCTATTTCGACATTGTATTTGGCGTGTACCACTGAGGTTTCATAAACAGCTGACAAAGTAGACGTAGAGGATATTATTCTAAGAAGGAAAGATTGTCTGTTTTTGCTAATCGGAGATTATAACCCGCGTTCCAACTTGTAGAAACAGTAAACATGTGATCGTATATCCTCTTAAGAATTTATTACCAGCTGCTGAAGGAGATAAAACAAAAAAAACCTTGTGAAATGGGAGATTAATTGGAGCAAAACCGTCAACCAACAACGGAAGAGTGATTCAGTTGGTGCAGTTCATTGAATTTGGAGGATTCATTACCGGAGCGTTGTTAATTACGAAGCGGACGAGGATGAGTGGCTATGAAGAGCTGTGGTGCCGCTTTCATTTCAGATTATTCGAGTTCCAAGTACGATTACACTCCAATTCGGCCGCGTACTACAGAAAATAGTAACCGAGTTTTTTGCTGAGGACAAGTATTAATTGCATTAATTTAGTATTAGCTGTGTTATCCGTGACAGTCTTTTTTTATGGGAAGATGGAAACATTCTTTCATAGGCGAAAATATATTGGTAGGTTATAGAGTGTGTCTTACTATCGATAAACTGTAACTTTGAAAGTGCTATGAAGGACGTTCTGAATAAAACAAGTACTTTTTCAAGAAAGAATTTTTATTTGTTAGAGCTTTACCCTTTTGACAATTTCCCTAGATACGAGCATATGCTTTATCAGCGTTTTTACTCGACAATTTTTTGCTGTTAGAGACATGTTGTTCACATTTTCCACTATAACTTAATCTATTATAAATTGTAGCAACATAATTATGTAGTAAATAACATATACGAACTGAGCGTCTGAAAACATCTGCAGAAACAAATGTGGGACACTACAGCAGATGTAAAATGATCGGCCACTCAGCTAAACTTAGGTCTATGAAGAAAGATAAATAATAACTTTTTCACACATGTAGAAAGTTATTTTCTGATGTCAAGGTTTTTTCGAACAATTTTTTTTACATATCACACTACAGTAGATTTGTTTCTGTTATACCCGTAATTTCTTCACCTTAAGTATAATACCA
Source organism: Vandiemenella viatica (assembly GCA_031002005.1). Classification (NCBI taxonomy): domain Eukaryota; kingdom Metazoa; phylum Arthropoda; class Insecta; order Orthoptera; family Morabidae; genus Vandiemenella; species Vandiemenella viatica. The sequence goes on along the minus strand of CM061920.1, from coordinate 224,146,386 downwards.
TTTAGTTTATTTTCAGCTTTCAATAACAATGGGATTACTGTTTTTATGGCTGAAGGGCACAACTGGAATGAATCTCGAATCGGGAATACATCAGAATCGGCGGATGAAATCGTTTGAAATTATTATCGACTGTAATTACGTTTACATCGTTCATTGTCTGTAACATAATATTTCTAGCACAGCAGCAGCCAAGTTTCATCCTTTCTTTCATACGTAACATCTGTGATCAGGTTATAAAGCGGCTTCAGTGAAATTAAACGGCTGGTTGTCATGCGTCGACCGGGTTAATTTAAACACCTGTTGCAAAGAAACAATAAGAAAAATAAAACAAATGCCTGTAAATAGAACAGAAAATAATAGATATAATACTCCATTTGTCAGATACTACACAGCTTCTTACAAGTACAGACAGCATTAAAGTTTTATGAAAATAACTCTTACAAAACTTGATACATACCACCAACAGCTCATCCTGCGTAGAAAATTACATCAATCTTAACTCAGTTTTTCTTCGTTAATGTGTGTATCCGTAGGTCTTATATCATCTCATAATGCATAAAAACACTTATATTCATGGACTTTAGGAATACCGGAAATAAAGAAAATTGAAGTTATTGAAAGTGGTGCTACAGAATAATGCTGAAAATTAAGTGGACACACAAAGTAAGAAATAACCGAGTTTTAGAAATGATGGGTGAGAAAAAAAGGTTGTGGAGGAAGCTTACAGAAAGAAGAGACAGGCTGGTAGGTCATATTTTGAGATATGCTGGATTGGTTAGATTGTTAGTGGAGGGAACAGTCGAAGGTAAGAACTGTAGAGGAAGACAGAGATTAGAATATACGAAGCAGATAATTGAGGACGTGGGTTGTAAGGGGTATGTAGATATGAAGAGGTTAGCACAGAATAGGAAAGGATGGAGGATTGCATCAAACCAGTCGGAAGACTGATGGCAGAAAAAAAAATAAAAAAAAAAATCGCTTTGCAACATCAGCAGCAAACGAAGGTCCGACACAGAAACAATTGAGATTTAAGAGAATGTACGGAATGTTTTGCCCCTAATTTTTAAAAACGTTTTTTACCAGTGCTGTACTATATTGAGAAGCGTGTGATTAAAAAGTAGTTGGGACACAAGTTAGGATAAATTTAAAGTATATTGTTAATAATTTTGTCTGAAGAAAATTAGTGAATGGGATAGTACAGTTTAGATCTTATTTCTTCAAGAAACTTCGAGTTTACGAATTCTTCTTCTTCTTTGATCGCATTGACTCCTCGGGTCGTAGAAAATTTCCACGCAGGCTGTTATTCCCTCAATGGCAACATCTGAGTAGCTTAACACAGGTGTTTTCCCTTACCTTCCCACGGCGACAGTGTTCATAAGTGTCGTTGTAGGTGTAGGTGACTGTGATAGTTTGTATGTGTGTATTCAGTGCAAAGTGTTGTTTGTGTTGTGGTGAGTGTGATACCCTGGGCCGGCCCATTCACACCTGCTCTTACGAAAAACATCTGAGCCAGCCAGGCTTAACGACCCCACACGGCGGACGAAACACTATAAGCAGTGCCGTATCCCCTCAATCCACATGCAATGCGGAGAGATTTTGGATTTTACCCATAACTTTGTTGAACAATCTGGTGATAAGAAATTGTGCTCCGCCACATCTATTACGATTGCGGCAAAGCCCTGATGATGAAAATTTCTTTAACCGCCAAGACTAGAACCTGCTAACACCGTGTCACCATCACGGAGCCGCAGCCAACGGACGGGCGTTTTAGGAACTAGTATGCTGCAATGGATGGTGATACGACATGCGAACACAAAACTAAAGCCGGCGATGCGCAAATCCTGAATCCAGAAAGAGAAGACAAGTTCTGTAAGCTAATAACTCACCTGCCTATATCGCTGTATGACTAAGTGTCAAGATTAGATAGCATATTGGAGAAAGATAATCAAGTACAGGACATATATATTGTTATTCATATAGACAAAAATTTCCTGTTGCAATTAAATGTTTCGGTAGATGGACCTTTTTTCCTCAATACCATCTCACGGAAAATATTTGTATTTTTTACTGAGTCGGAAGATGACCTGTAGAGATCGGTATATAGCCTCCATATGACAGCAAAAGAATACAGTATGGAGATTTCCCTCAATAAAACCAAGGTTATGGTGTTTGTTGGAAAAAACCACAAAAGGACCAAAATCTCAATAGACAACACGTCCATTGAACAAATAGCAGAATTTAAATACCTAGGCTACAACCTCAGCTACACCCTAAAAACCGATATGCAACAAAAAATCACAAATTTCACGAAAGTTACAGGAATAATAAATAACTCCTTCAGACCATCTCTTGTTCAACGGTACACAAGAATCAGGCTATATAACACCCTGGCTAAACCTACACTACTCTACGGCAGCGAGGCCTGGACACTACTCAAAGGTGATGAACGGAGACTAACGGCGGCTGAGATGCGATTCATGAGGAGAACAGCTGGCTACACCTTACAAGACAGAAAGAGATCTGATGATATCCTTAAAGAACTTAAAGTAAAACCAATTCTCCAAGCTGTACAAACCTACAGAACATCTTGGACTGACCATGTAATGAGAATGAAGACGGAACCGATCCCACGGAAAATTCTCAAATGCCATTCCAGAGACAAAAGAGATGTAGGAAGACCACCAAGAAGATGGATTGAGACCGTAACAGGCCACCGGGCCTAATACCGGACAGGAAGAAGAAGAAGAAGAAGAAGACTGTTGCAGGAAAAGCGTCCGAAATGTTTGTGTTTCGTGTTCACACATTAAGATAATGTTTTTAGGTACAGATAATATCAACATAGCTCCTTCATCGGCAATGTATGAAAATTATTGGCACTGAAAATATTCTGGTCGCTGGTTTACGTGAAGACAATTGAATATTGCGTGTTACTGATTGGATTACTACTGATGACCTGGTAATTTTATTCCTCATGGGACTGTAGTCATACTTTAGGACAGTGCCACCTCAGCTGGCATACTTTCTGCAAATGGAGCTTTAGAAATTGGCATTTTTAACAAAAGGCAATGAGCGATCGACTTCCGTCAGAATCTCCTCGTCTGTCGCTATCAGAAGCGGAACTGCGTCCTTCCAATGTCATGAGGGATAGTTGATAGAATATTACCGAGAATTTGGACTTTTTGTTCAAATGTTTTCAAAACGACGGAATTCTAACGATGATTATTTTGTAATCCGAAGGATTACTAGCGAAAGAATTTAAAAAGATTGATAAAAGGTAGAATTATGGTGCTAGACATGATCCCTAATGCTATATCGCCAGGATTGATAAGGGCTTTTACTTTCTCCATCATGGGACTATTACATGGCTGCATGTTATCATGTAGTTTAACCTGTTGAAGTGGTCGTGGAGGGTATAGAACAGAGAAACCAGATTGCATACTGATTACCAATAGGTAGCTAATTTGGTATGTTTGTTACTGTTGACATTGTTTTAGATGTCAAATGAACTATTCATTATTATTGCATCATATAGCCATTTTAAATACTGCCATTATTCCATACCGCCTTTTTAAATGTTATAGGAGCCATTATTTTTGCAAATTGGCGTTTTATGGGTCGTCAACATCGAGGTGATTAGAGTCTGAATAGTAATGGGGGCACAAAATGAATAGGAATTAGGTCATGTACTTTTGAATGAACCATCCCATCGTTAGCAAAGTGATTTTGGTAAATTTGTAAGGCTGTTGATCAACTCTCAGACGATGCTCTATCACTAGCTTTGTGGACAATTTTGCTTGGACACTCGTATTGCTTGTATGTTGCAACAGCCTTCTTTCGAGAAAATATATGTGTTGTTATCCATAGAGAAATACAGTTACAACAGCGTCATCTGTTGCTGGCAATGGAGTGGTGGGCCTATTCAAGTCGTCGCTCTACACTTGTTACGGATGTGGAGTGCTGACGCAATTCATTCCATTTGCAGCACAAATGAAGTTTAATCGTCTCCGAATTTTGCGTCTATGTAGAATACCTCATCTGAGCATCGTATGTTACACTGTGATTATTTACAATTTCAGTGCTAGGTGCTCTACTGCATTCACGAAAGGCTGGGTCAGCGTGTATTGATATCTTTATCATTGCTGTCTATTAATGGTATTTTATTGAAAGTGCTTTTAATTTAGAGTGCACTGTATGCTATTGTGTAGGGTAGGTACTACCAAAATCAGTTTGATTGTAATCGAACAACATAATTACTGAGAGTGGAGACTTTCCAGGCGCATTGATGCAGTGAAATCTTCACGGCAGTGCAGCCGGATAGTGTCGTTCGTCAACATGCTCGGTTGTCTTCATCAGACCTAATGAAGACAACCGAGCATGTTGTCGAAACGTCGTCATTTGACGACACTATCCGGCTGCATTCCCGTGAAGATTTCACTGCAACATAACTATTGTTGTTAGCGGCAACGTGCCACGCCGTAGGAAGAGCATTGAGTTGAGTCAATTACTAATCTGAAAGTACTTGAAGCACCGTGACCTTCCACATACACTACGATTAGGATCACTAGTTTACAGAAGACTCCACTCGTACATTTTTGGTTATGTATGTCAGCTTTATAGTTTGGGTGCAACCGTACAACTGGTTCAAACCAGTCTACGTCCAGAATGCGGCTCCTACATGAATGACGTCACAAATGATTGATAAGGCAATGCAAATCAGTCGACGATTGAAGGCGATCTGCGCTAAAATCACAAATATTTCTCTTAAATAACACCAGAGATTTCTGTGGCTAGACTGATGCTGTCATGTTACTGAATACTGCATACAAAACAATACTTTTTAAAATATACGTAATTATCTGAATCTGCCTGATAGGTCAGCAGTTTTTACTTGAGATTATAGAGCAGATAAGTCATAACTTATCTGAAGCCTACAGTCGTGTCCCTGCATACGATCCCTGCATGTGAGCTTGTTGGTCACAGGTGAATCATCCCGTAAGGCGCGACGTATGGTGCCAGGTTAGCTGTGCATATTGGTTGGACCAGGAATTGTTAGGGGCTTAGCTTTTTTCATATGAATATGTTAGGACTCTCCGTAGTTCAGGTCCACACTGCACTGCAGATCCAACGAGGAAAGAGACATAATGCTCGGCAAATCAAAACTCTATCTCTAGGTCGTGAAACCTTAGGGGTTTACTTTTCTTTACGAAAAACTTGCATGAGAAGTTTTCCTGAATATACCAGTATTTCAGTTTCAGTAATTAAGTGATAGTTGCTATAATTTTCGGGTAAAGTAAGCTACATTATTTGACGTACGTGCTGCACGTGTAGCCACCGTCTTATGAAGCTCATGTATTGTTTGTCTGATCGTAAAAGACAGTCAGACATTTATGGCGCTATTCTGGGAGATGTGGGTTGCTCCTTGGTGGTACTAAAATTTTTAACAACCAAGTAAACATTATCGGTAGCTGTTACTGTCCCCCGGTCGAGCTCTAACAATCTGTTTCTCTTCGCTTTGGAAAAAAGAAAATCCACCTAACACAATAACGACACTCTCAAGATCTGGGAAAAGAACTTTGTTGCAATTCTCTAAAAGTAAAGACTTAATTCCATCGAACTTCAGCAGTAAAAAACTGTTTAAGTATCGTAATACTCTTGCACAATGTTTAAAAGTCAAGTTGAATATTCCAATATCGTTAAAACGCTGATAAAATTTGGTTTAAAAAAAAAAATGTATAAAAATTACATTTTCTTTTAACAGCGGTTAAAGCTTGTCGCTTCATGAATAATAATATTATAACACTATAAGTACGTTTACATAATGAATCGTGAAACAATTACGACTTTGATTTACATTCCGAAAGACCCTACATTTCATAGCAGTTCAGTTTATCCAGATTCCGATTGTTGTAGGCGACACAATGTGAAGAAAAGCGACCTCAACTTGCCAGATCACCGGTATTTAACAATTTAGTTTCGCTTTCTAACACGGTTTAACATAAAACTGTGCTCGTCCAGCATTTAATTTTTCCAGAATTTGCTATCGTAATTGCCTGGATCCATTTATATATTTTAGTATAATATCTCAATCTGTGTGCTTAATTGGGTGACAAATCTTTGTTTTCAGGATAAAGAGCCTATCAGTGCACATAGAAAATGACTTAGTTAGTCTCTTAATATAACATTCAGATCATTTTGTTCCGAACTTAATGATACCGTTCTGTTAAACTGAAATGTTGTATATCTCATATAGAAATAGCAGATAAACCGAAGATTTTTTTTTTTAGCAACGTATAAGCTTTTTTTTGTTAAACTTGATATTTATAAACTTCTTATCGGCTTATTAAATAGTAAATTTGTAGGTCTGATTATTGATTTAGTTTACATAATAATTCTCGTTGAGGTCGAATCATCCCGGCGTCCACCTTGAGTGATTTTCTATGGAAAATCGAATTCTACATGGTCGGACGGGGTTAGAATCCGCGTGCTCCTGTTCACCCACCAGGACTAATTATCTCTCACTGACAATACCTGCATTCGCAGAGGGTTGTTATGACTGCTTTTAGGAACTACTGAGTTGCTCTGATAGAGATTTTAGTCATAGAATAATGTTAAAAATTACAAAGACATTAAAAATATATAAATAAGATGATAGAAACTGTTTCTAAAGGAACCTAATAATTACTTGTTTTTTCCGGACTTTATACTCATCGATGACGATGTAATCAGAGGTTGGATAGGACTGGGGACAAAGAATAGGAAGGAATTCCGCCATGGCCTAAATACCTGTAACCTTACCCTGTTCATGTATAAACAACACCTCACGTATGGTCATAGAGGTGAAAAATTAGTTGATATCCGGAGGAGCACATTGATAGTAATCGGAAGATTTGCCGAGGGAAATTAACAATAATAACTGATATCATTTAATAACCCCGAGTATTAGTCTGATATAGAGTTAAGACTGGTGACTCAGGGGAACCTTAGTTAAAACTAGCGCCACTTCTTAAAAAGTATAATTTTCCGGTTTATGTTAAGCAGACACATTGTAAAAGCATTGAGCGACCACAGAAACTGTTTTAAGTATTGTTTTGTAACAAGTGTATTGAAGAATATTTTGCAAATATTTAAAAAGACTAAGAGAAATCAAGTGTAAGTGTTTGCCAACCAGAGAAATCTGATTCTCGAGGATAATAAATACCATTCGTAGATTTCACTGTAATTTTTAGGTTTATTGGTCATTATAGCCCAGCTCCTATTTCTGTAGATGATTTTGTTGGTATTATCATTTGAAATTTAATTTTAATTGTGTGGAAATATTCACAATTGCGTCCAATCCAATTAATAATCAAAAGTTTCTTAATATAATCACAGCAATTACCTTGCATCTGATTAATTTATTACGATCAAAAGCCTAACACATCAATGGGTGTCACAGCAAATAGTTGATTTACCGTATACGTCTGCATTTTTCCCCAACTCAAACTGCTATCACAAATATTAATCGTTACTATCGTTACAATAAAAAAAAACGAAAATATAATAGCGGGATTAATTAACACTAATTTTTAAAATTAAACTACGCCAACACAAGGGAATAATTTTAAGTAACAACATTCAGTTGTAATCAAAATACTAAAATAAATTCGAACAAGGGTAATGATGCTGGCTGGATCTAGTAGAATTTATTTAAGTTGTCCTTGACCACGAAGTTCCGAACAAATGTTCGCACCAGTCCCACATTTAGACCTCGTTGTTCTAATTGCTGTTATTAGGGGGCAATGAATTCCGTGGGTCGATTCCCGCCTCCGACTGGCTGGCACATCTCCAGCAAACCGCAATCAGCAGCAATTCGTCTCTGCCACGCTCCTGACCGGCGCAGCGCGCCGCGGCGTCTGGAGGTCGACTGCGATACTGTCTCGATCGCTGGCCTCGACGTTAACGATCGACTGGACTGACTCGCTGTTCCGCCACTTAAAGGGCTGTCCGGCTGTCGGGAACGTGATACGCGTAAGGTCGCTTTGATTTCCGATCGATATCTCCCACTGGCGGCGGCTCTGGATTCAACTCTAAATTCTGGGTAGCCGAACGTCTTTTATGCGGTGTTTAAACCTGCTTTTCAGCGAACGAAGTCACAGGTAAAACTGGAATAAAAGAACTTTTATATGCTCTAAAATATTTTGTAATGTCACACGCGTATTTGACTCTGGTATATTTACATTATATCTATGGCAGAACAATAAATGACTAGGAACACCTGTTATAAGCCAAACGTTATTATTAGAGTTAATTATAATTAAGATTCAGTACTGCAAATAAACTATGAAATTTTCCATTAATATGGTGTTTAAACAAAGATGTATATTAAAATTAAGGGAAAATTAAAATATTTAAAGCGCAATTACTTCGGATTTTTATAAACTGAACTGTGTACGTAATTGTTGCTACTAAATTGTTTTAAAGAGCATGAGTTACATCTCAAAGGATCACTGGGCAACATTATGTCATGTACATATGTATATTCTTTTGGGCGAACTTAGTACTGCATTTAACCTTGGTTTGGCTTGAATTTTACTGAGGATGTGTACACATCAGTGTTAAAAACTAGGGTTTCTAGCTCTATGTGGAATCCAAACCACGGCGTACTACACGTTACGCAGTAAATTGTACCAGTGGTGAAGATCGGGTTAAGGGCTTATAAAAATCAACGCCGAGACGGGAATTCGAACCGGGAACATTCTGATCCCCAGTACAGAGCCACCAGGACTGTTTATACGTAATAATAATAATACAAAGGAAATGTTAGTTTATGGGCAACACTTTACTGTCAAATCGTATCAGTGTTTCAAAACGTCGACTATTGCTGTGCTGCTGAACATTGGTCGACCGGTCAGGAAACATATATCAAAGAACATAGTAATATTCTCATGGTTAAGTGATGCGTTTTCCCAACATTACAAACGCAGCGTTCATATGACTATGATCTGACTAGTCACGCCAACAGCAACGACTCACTGCTAGTATTTCTTTTTTTTTTTTTTTGGCCATCCACCACGTATATATATATACTATTTAATTGCGAATAAGTCAGTAAAATTAAGTCCTGAATATCAGAAGATAAAAGAAATTTCTGAAATGAAACTATGAGAAAAAGGCATTTATTTTAGCCGGGTTCTACGAATCATCGACGTAGATAAAGGAAAGTATAGGATCAAGAAATTGGAACAAATTCATCAATGGCCCACTGACCTTTCAAGAAAGCATCGTGGCATTCACCTGTGTGATATAGGGAATCCATCGAACAACGAAATCTCAATGGCTAGACGGGAGATCAAACTTGGCTTCTCCTGAATGCAAGGTTCAAACGTTAACCGCTTATATTTCTTTCTCCGTTACAACCTTCGTGTTACAAAGACTACCACAAATAAGAAATGGTGTCTTAGACTTTCGCAAATGAAGGGAGAATGGTTTGTAGAAAGCAACTGAAAAAACACGAATTTATCCAATAGTAAAAACAACCTCCCAGTTGGTTTCCAGTAACTTCGGTCACTCTTGAGAACCAAAAGTTTGTAGATTCACACATACATATCTTTGTCAATACTAAATCAGAAAATCGACACTCATCCAAAAATTTGATCACGTCCTTGGTGTTATAGTTTGCTTCAGTTCTAATTTCACTGCAAGCAAACGGTTCAATGGTTAAATTTTGTTTTTACGACGTATGTACATATGTTTTAATGAATAATATATCTCCCTCGGACGGTTGCAGTGAGTCGATTGTGAGTTCTACTGCGCACATTGAATAAATGGTCAAAAAACGGTGTGTTAAATATTTATACATGGATAAAGAACAGGTTCTAATTGTTAAAAGAATGATGAGAAGCAAGAACAGTTAAATACTGAGTTAATAAACACTTGTGGAGCAAAGAATTACAAAAATTACATCAATTATTTCGGCTCTATAACAAAGTACATGCATTTGACATGCAATGTGAATACTTCTGCTTAAAAATCGCTGCAAGAATTGAAATTCTGCACAGAGAAACTATTACTATCTTTATATATAAAGATGAATGTATGTTTGTTTGTTTGTTCTTCATACAAATCCACAGTTTTCATCCGATCTCGATGAAACTTTGCACACTTATCCTTTGAAACAAGGAGAAAAATACTGTCTACATTTGGTTGAAAAATTATCTGTATAAATAACACATGTTGTCTCATAACTTCGAAATACGGTGATAGACACGTTGGATAAGGTCGTCTCCGTACCGTGTTTCTGTGTAGTGGACTGGCAGCTTAGTGGTTAAAGCGCTTGCTTACGAACTTCGTGGTCTCCGGTTCAAATCTCCGTCGAGGCTAAGATTTTTAAAAATGGTTTTTCATCGTAAGAGTCAGGCCTGGGCCGTAGGTTATTCGGATTGAATGTTAAACAGTAGATATTAGAAAGTTAGGGGTGCAATGCGAGGCAAATCGTAGGTAGTCTTGCAATGTTGTAGGTCTACACTTTTTTACGTTATAATGATCCCTCAGGTGTTGTTCGCAGTCAGTATGTGAGTGTGAACCACAGTAATATTATTATAAATACGGAAGTAAGTCTCTGTCTTTTTGTTACGTTTTGACGACTAAATGGCTATATCGTTGTGATGCAATTTTATAAGGAAATCTGTATGAAGGGCACAGGATATTTTTTCCAGTATGATTAACAGTTTTAGTCACGAAATTTTGAGACCTTACCGAATGGTGACAGAAATATGTTGGAAATTGATTTCCTTCAAGAGATAGGTTCGACGGTACAATGATATAGTGATAGCTTTCCTGTCATATTATTCCTACTCGATATTGTTTGGGACCAATCCTTCGTTAGCAACTTTCTATATTTAATTCTGGCAAAAAAATTCTTAATCCACGCGTAAGAAGTCGTGGGTACGGGCTAGTTTACCTATAAAAGTGCAACGGCTTAATTAGGTCAAGGATGTGAAAGTGGCAATCATTTAACACAATCTATAGCGGTAAACATGAAAGTGTCTTGCGGTTCAGAGCTTATTATAACCAGTTTTAGAGTTTCTTAGAGGAAGCAGAAGTTTGCCTACCTTAGTTGACCAAGGTCGCGCTCACGCAAATAAAACGTGATTACAGTGGTTGCGGAAGTTCAGATAACTTTATTGCCACTTTGCTGCCAATAAGACGCCGCAGTGAAGTTATGAACGTCTGAGGACATCTTCTTGTCGTCCCTGCGGGTGATGGCATCTTGTGGGGAATAAAAGGAGCCTCAGTTGCAGCGTATGCGTATAGCAAACTGTCATGAACCGTTGTGCTGGAGACCACAGTAACAGAGGCGGTAGTGTCTTCCTGCTGTAGAAGCTGGCGATTGCTCCCTCTGACCCTCGCCAAGTGAAACATCCTCGATGGTAACTGTCTCAGTCAACACAGACAAGAGAATCCGAAATCCTCCCAACATCCGCCGTGAAACACGTAGGTTAGAGGGGAGCAGCACTCCTCGTACTTTGTAGCATGGTCCAGTGCTCCCCTCCAAACATGTCATACAAGTTAGGAGAAGGTTTGGATCAGAAAAGTGACAAACTGTCTCGCCATGGGCCACCCGTTCAAACACACAGATGCGCGAACATCCAGACCGTTCTCATCGGCGAAGACGGATATGCACGTCCACCTTATGCTGACAGATGCGATTCGTACGGACACGTATTTTCTCGCTCGATCCGTACTATGAGTATTAATTTTAACTTATTATTTCCTGACGCAGTTAAAATATAAAAAATACTAACTAAACATCATGGAAGATGTTCCTGCTATCGAACAGTTACCGCTCATTTACGTTGTTTGTAAATGTATCAGATACCTACAGAGCACAATATCCGATTCTCAGTAAACTCCGAATCAAGTAAAAGGGTTTATATATCGTTATTAGTATGTTACACCCTAAATTATTATTAACATCAACAGGGTCTACGCCCCCGTATTTTTTTTTTTGGTTTTGTTTATACAGCTTGAAATCTGAGAAAACCGGCTGCACCCACGCATTATGCAGAAAGACGATATTATAATTAATTAATTATTCCTTTTCATTAAAAAACCTGGTAAATTCCACAAGCGTGAATTTTAAAAGGTCTTGAGACTTACGTTTATCACTTTTGAGTTTTATGACATCTGAAACCGTAGTAATTTGAAAGATCTTTGGCTTTTGTAAACAGGAAGATGTGCGGACTGAGGTTGCAGAATAGCTGTCTCGAAGAAACGTTCTGAGAATAACAACGCACAATCAACACGCCATCTGCAGATTTATAGTATACGATGGACCTAATGTTTTCCTTTAGTGAATGGCATTCAAAACATATTCGACAACTGTATGTTTAAAAGCTCTTCCATGTGTCGTCATCGGCAATCTTATGACTTCATCGATTTCAGTGATTCTTATTGGACTATATGTGCGAAGATTCCATTACTAAGGATTTGGGAGATCTATAATGAATATTCTTAAGGAGACAGGAAGAACAAGTCCACCTACAGAACAAGAAGGAACTCCTCCGACATCTCCAATTAGTGATGAACGAGACCTGAAGAGGATAACACAATCATCGACATGATGGGAGTTGACTTGGCTTGCTTAACGTGTGTGTCATCTGGCACCCCTCAACACCGACCAGGCAGCCCTCGCACTGCAGTCGACTGGGTGCTCATCACTTTCACCGTTGGCCGATTCACTCGTCAAGGGATACCGGAATAATCTAATCTTGTAGTCCCTCGCGAGACTTCTGCAGCAACAGGTGATATTCGTCATATCAGTGATTTTGTTAAATTATCGATAGCCCCTAAATGATGAACACATTATCCACAAATCAGACGTTACCAGTCATTATCCGTATGTAGTTGAGGTTGAGGTTATGTCACGCTTGTAACTGTATTCTAAACTAATCCAAAATAAATTAAATTGTACGTTTTTTACCTTTTTTAATTCAATACTCGTTTATTTGTAAAACAACCCTTGTTATTCTGAATCCAGATACTATGTATTCCAACCAATAGTTTTAAATGACAAATTAAAAGTAATCATGCAGTATGCACATTGCAACTTACTTACGTGTTATGCACATTTTTATTTTAAACTCGTTCATAATTACAAGGAGATTAAGAGGATACATTTCCCAGTTGCGACTACCGTTTGAAAAAGCTTTATTTATGTCTTTAAACACATTCGTTTTCTTTTCAAACTTAGGCCGAAATTTCATTTATTTACAGGAAACTAGAAACAATATCTGTATTTTCAAATAGATAACAGGAATATGTTTTATTTAATCATTGTTAAACATTATATTAAGTAATAGCAGTTAAAGGATACTTTAAAAAATCAATGTAGTTGAAAGATTTTTGTAAAATTTCTGACTCTAGATTTAAGTCGATGTTTTAATATATTTTGTTAATTATAAGAATCTTATTTCTACTAATTATTAAATATTGTATGTATTTCAGGAAAGTTCAGTGATTAAGAATTATTGTCTGTGTATCATGGGCTAAGTCTTGATTATATTCTGACGGAAGTAAATTTAAAAACATTAATATTATTGAGTATTTTACTTTATATAAACGTAAATTAGATTTTTTGACAAGCTTTCAGGTTCAAAAAACGGCGAGTTTTAACCTTAGCAGCTTACTGCAATAAAAAATTTATAATACAACTTCAGAATTTTTTCTAGGCTTTTGATAATTTTTTTAATACAGTATTTACAGTTTCATTGAGAGCAGGTGGTAATACGTCACCATACCTCCAGGCTAGCGGAAGCGAAATTTCGGCAAGTACAGAATTCTGAATATTGCCTCTGTTTCACCAGCGAACGCGGAAATAACAGCAGATATCTATGTTAAAGCAATTTACAAGTTAGTCCAAAGTGCTCACCGCTCAAACAATTGGTACTTTTTCGCGTTGTAGCTGCCTCAATTTTTGTCGAGGGAAATAAGAAATGTAATTAAAAATTCCTGTCCATATTCCCATAAGAGCAATTTTCGGGTGATGCTGTAGGATTTAGTGTCCGTTCAAAATTAGCTGTGGGAATTGCGTATGGGCAGTTGTTTCTGTCTTCGGTCGAGGTGAATGCGAATTTCATTTATAAACCAGCAGACTGAACCGGATGCTACTGCTGCTACGAGAGAACAATCAACTGTGAATTTGAATTTTTAATAGACACATCTGTCGATACTTGTTTCAAGCGTTTGAACTTCTGAACTTAAGGAAAGGATTTTTAAGCGAAACTAATTTCCAAATGTCTGAAAGAATTGTTCTGCTACGGTTACGTGTAACCTTGATCCCTTTTTGTATTATTCTTGACCAGATACTTGCTTTTTAATTTTCTTTCACGTCAATAGCCCTCATACAGATTGTTGAGACACTTAACATGGGAGTTTCGGAGTAGCACATTTCAAGAGCATGTATAATATTTTTTCCTTCCTCTTCACTACTTTACTATTAACTGTAACCTGATTCAAATTGGCTGTCTCCTTTATACCTTATATTCTTTAGAACTTTATTAGACTTGTGACCAAAGATTGATTAAGTTTATTATGTTGATAGACCATATCTTGAAATAAATTAATAAAATCAGGAGCAGTTAAGTCTATTACAAATAGTTTGTATATATTCTAAATTTCTTCTTGAACGATAGTGTACTATTAATTGTTCTTAAATAATGCACTACTTAGTTGTCCTGTACTTTCAAAGTATTATCCTCTCACAATTCCTTAGAGATTTCATAAATTGATATTGTTCATTAACTTTTCGTTGAATCCACGAATGTGTGTGAGAGAGATTGTTTCACTGACTATTCACATTGTGCAGTAATTTCTGCTGGATGCCCGCGTTACAACAAGGCGAGGCCCTCTAGCAGAGAGCCGACGCGACGGTCACCTCAACGGCAGCAAACGGAATAGCCTCCTCTTCGTTCTAGACGGGTCATTACAGATTCAAAGTTAACGGGATCTACGTTCCAGATGGCTTTCTTGTTACCAACCAAAGCATTTTAACTTGAGAGGTTCACAATCAATATCTGTGGTTTATTGCAGTTTCTATGGACAGGTCAGCAGTGAACTTTAAATCTATCTGCCACCTGTTTTTCTTTTTTCTAGTGTTAGCCGACGTCACAGACGCCTAGGCACCAACTATCTGAGCACACGCGACCAAGCAACATATCTGCCGACTCTCACAGCTTCTCTCTCATATGCTTAATGTTAAACATTTATACCTTAAAATCATCAACTTATTACTAAATATACTTAATACTTTATATACTAAAATTACCAACATAAGGTAGACGCGTTACTCATCGCAGAAAAATAGAGGTGAAGTAAAAGAAACTTTGTAAGAATTAATCGATAGTTTCGATAATAGAAAGTGATATTCTGGGATTAGAGTTTTTACTATAATATGAAAATCCAGCTACCGTTTTCACAAAAAAAAGAAAAAAAATTAGCTGCTGTTAAACGAAATCAGTAATTCAGTTATAACTTTTTGATGTAGGAATCAGCTATGATGGCATCAAGCCAGAGCATTCTTTACTGGTTCAGTCTTTGTTCGCTAATCGTAACTCCAAACAAGGAAAGTGGTTGGAATTATTTCTCCGAAATATGACTGTTGCTGCTCAAGGACTAAGCCCTTCAATGAAATTTTTGATCCGACGGTGATTAGAATGGTTTGGTGGTAACTATTGCTTATCCATTTTAACTCTACCATTCATATTCACATATCTTCCGCCGTTTAGCTGTCCTAGACATGTAAGTTTCGAAACCATAGATGGTATTTGATAAGAATATTGTGAAATATGCGTTATTTTTTTTACGGTTTTGGTATCTTTGCTATTCCAAAACTTATACTCAAATACATAGAAGGTGAAATGTTGAATTATTTTCATCACCTTTTCTTTATCATTCTGGGTTATTGTAAAAATCTTCGTATTAATAACACTCAATCCTTTCCGGTTTCAACTTTTTTATATCATCTTTGCTTTTGGTGATCAAACTAGCTTCATCACTAAACCGAAAGGTGTCGAAATTTTTGCCTCCAGTGATCGCAACGATTCCAAAATCAGTGAGGACAAAAATAATACCATATGTGGGACATATCTCGTAAAATACAGAAAATGGCAAGTCTAATAATTGTGAATGTATTTTTAATGTAAAGAGAAAAGATATCAAAAGTATTTAATAATGATAATAATATAGGAAAGGGAAAGATAACCCGTCACCTACCACAGTTGAAGGCTGGAGGGCGAGATGAACACGTAAAAAACACGAAAACAAACAAATTTCACAATAATTCGGGGAGAAATCTTATTCATGTGAGAGGCGAGCCATATGGCGTGGGGAAAGATTTGATCACAACCCGACCCACCACATGAATGAAACAAAGGCAGAAAGTGCCGAGGGTGGGAGGATATGGTTGAACAGCGATGGGTCATCTTTCCTATATTATTTTTAGTGCCCAACAGCAGTTTCTTTGTTTCCATTATCCATGTATTTAATAAAGAGTCAGGTTGGTGGAATTTTACTAATCGAACTTCGGAGGCCAATGACGAGTGATTAGCACGGTGAAAATAAAAGACAACCAGAGAATGAAACAGATGAAAAAAAGTGTCAGATTTTCAAGATTAATCATGATTTTGGATAGAGATGTGATTAGCTGTGACCTAATGTGTTAAAAGTATTATGCTTTATAAAAGATGTGCGAAGTTTTTACGAGGTATTAAATGTGTCGGCGTTGTTAGTAAGAATTAATTTTAAAGTGATTGATGGCATATTCACTTTCAGTGAAAAATAACATTAGGTAAGCAATTCGAAGTATAAGTATATCTCTTTCAGGTAGCCGAGAATAAAATATACTAAATATAATCGTGAATCTACAATTGACGTCATAAGTACGCTATATACGAATCAGGGAGGAAAGGAAAATATAATTATTATTGTTTAGAAATTGAAGGGAACCATATAAAGTGAAATTAAGGTAAAAAAGTTTAAAACCAACTAATTCTCTTATAAGCTGTGTAAGCTTTTTGATGAAATACAACTTTGTGTAACAACTAATCTGATTTTAAACAAATCGGAATCGCCAGTCGCATTCTTTATTTTAAATTAGTGGTTTCAGTGAAGCTATTTTACGAGATTTTATGAACACTATGTTTCTTGGCACACAGTTTATGCTTAATGTTCCAGGCAGTTTAAAAGCTGAGGTGTAGCATATTTGTAAAATGTATGTAGGTACGCGTGCCTCATAAATCTATGTAAATTGGATGTAGTGTCCGTTAGATTTATCCTCGTTGGCACACAGAGAGTAGTTACCCAGTATCCGCATTTGCCTCTTGCTCTGCATCTTTCTAAAGAGCTTGAGATAAAAGATCCGAAGTTATAGGTAGCTGTGACTTTAAGGAGAAAAGTGTTTCGTGTAATGTGAGGATGATGTAGTACATTCAGATCTTTGTATTCGAATCACGACCTATCTGTGCATGACAAATAAATGAGAAAAACGGTGCTTTTAAAAATGATGTATTAGCATTGTGAAAATAAGGAACATGGACATATAGCTATGAATGACTGTACACAACAATGTTATGGCAACCACATTACAACCTTCCAATTAATATTGAATGATACTAAATTTTTAAAATTACTGAAGGGCTTAGCAGATAAGATGGACTTCTTTCTCAGATTTCTACCTAGTTCAACTGCCGTATCACTTGTTTGTACATGGCGATCCATCTATCATTTTCTTCATTAACTGCGAAACACAGTCTCTTATCGGCCACTCACTTTGGTTTATCTAGCCCCATAAAATTAGACTTTATAACTTTGATGAGTGAAATTTTCTGTACAGCACCTGCCAAATCAAATTAGCTACTAGAATGCTGTCAGTCTAGCTGATTCATTCACTGTTTCAAATACCATTAAATATTCTGGTTTTTTATTTTAACCCTTCCCTACCGGCTATTGGAAAAAAAGGGAAATTTATAATTTCAATTATATATTTGTATAAAGGTACTTGAAATTAAACACACATGTTTTTTTCAAATTTTTTTTGGAACTCTAAGTGCTAATTACTAAGCCGGTACTTATAAGTACCGTCAGGGACTTTGTGTATCGCATGATGTACAGAAATAGCAATTGAAATCAATTATGTTCATATTGGTATGAAATATTTGCCTCACGATATTAAAAAAAAAAAATCTTTTTGCTCATTCAGACACAAAAGACATTGTAGTGCAACATTTGGAATGATGTTTTTACTGTATTTTCTTCGTTTTACATACTTCAC
Organism: Vandiemenella viatica; assembly: GCA_031002005.1. Classification (NCBI taxonomy): domain Eukaryota; kingdom Metazoa; phylum Arthropoda; class Insecta; order Orthoptera; family Morabidae; genus Vandiemenella; species Vandiemenella viatica. The sequence goes on along the minus strand of CM061920.1, from coordinate 224,128,079 downwards.
ATCCTCATCAGTTTTTTACAATTTAGGGACAGTTTCCAAATCTTACATTGTATTCATAGTAATGTACCACTTGTTTTTTTTGGTCTGTATGCTGAAAACTTAGAAAATTAATTTTTCGGCAATTTCACGCAGAAATTTAAAAATAAATGTTGTCATTGTCTGATTTAATCATACAGCAATACATCAACAGGCTTAACAATGCAGTGGACACTGGTATTGTCGAATTATATGGTGGTAAATACAGTGGTACTTATACTTACCGTCAGGGAGGAAAGGGTTAATTTTAGATTGTGAAGAAAACTGTAATGTTTATAGTTTTTGAAGAGTTTGTTGTGTTTCGTATATATATATATAAAAAAAATTCATGAGATGTTAGGCTGTTATCATTTTACCGTCCTCCACGGATAATTGCTAACCTACTCAAATAATGAAAAACAAGAATTGATTCTATGGTCTCATTTAGAGATTCGTCGTGGTAAATGACAGCTCATAGCTAAGCAGATTTTTTGCGGCTGTTGTTATTGCCTTATGCCTTGCCGACGTCGAGGTCCTTAGAGGTGGAGAAGGAGTGGAGGGAAGGCACATGAAGGATTATGATCTTTTGAAGAACCATCCTTGCATTCAACTCGAGTGATTTCAGAAAACCATGGAATACTAAAATCTAAATAGCCGGACGAAGATTCGAATGCAGAGTCGCCCCTGACGCGAGGCCAGAGCGTTAACGCTCATCCACCACACTCGGTAAGCTTATGGTGCCAAACGAAAAAGTCGGCTTAGCCGTGGAGGCAGAGGCCTGGATGTTCTGAGGACAGTTACAAGGAACTAAGTTCTTTGTAATCATTGGTTGGTACGTATTACGGACGCATATCACCAGAGGGTCCTAGCGGTGGACACAGCTAGAGCTATAAATTTCCACAGTGTCACCAATACTGCCCTTTCTTGTTTCCTATTTCGTGTTCAATTATCTTTCTTTTCATTTTAAATGTGTGATTTAGTGCCATCCATAGATAACCAACAGTTTCATTGCCAGTATACATCATAATGCGATTTAACGATAATTATTTCCATTTTTCTTTATCTTTATAGATATGATCGCCTTTCTATTGCGTTTCATGAAGCTGATGATATTTTTAATGATGAAGAATCTGGTTTCAGCCATAAGCAGTACACGGTATGATTTGTGTTAGTGTAAATTTAATTGCTATCACTGAAATTACCTTTTTCCACTAAGACAATTACCAAGGTTCCTTTCTGGTAATGTCAGGTGTACAGACAAAATTTTAATCAGGCAAATCAAAGTTCATAATAGCAGGATTATGTCATTGTTGATCTCGAATTAAGAATTGTACATTTTTTTTTTTTTTTTTTTTTTAGTTGTGAACTATTAAAAAAATAAAATTAAAAAATTAAAAACATTTTGACTATATTAACTCACTCAATATTATACGGTGCTTCCGGGAACTAGATGTGTGATAATATTGGCGTAAAAATGAAATTAGTTTGAGCCACAAAACGTAATTCGTACATCATGTGAAGCAAGACTGGTGGCTTTAAACAATACGTTTCAACTACACCGATTATAAAGAATGTTTTGTAAATCGAATAATGGAATTACACCCACTAATAATATCATAAAAGAAGGTGTAAAACAACTAATGTGAAATAAAATTGGAAATGACAAAGCAGTTATTACTTTGACGTTATCAAGAAGATTTATTTCCTTTTAGCAAAAACTAAATGTAATCTTGTCTATATTCACTGTTTTGTCTCTTTTCCGGAGTATTATGTTTCCTTTAGCTTTTAAATAATATGTTTTGTTCTAATTATAAACCAATCTTGTCAACTAATCTCTTTGGTAAGCCTTGTTATAGGTAACTACGTATTTTCTGCAGCACTCAGGCACGTTGAAATAGGATAACGTCCCTTCTGTGTGAATTAACTTTGTGATTAGCTTCATTATATTTACAGCGAGAGACTAATAAATAAGATAGAAACGTAAACTGTGCGTAAGCTGGGACATATCAGTCCTTTACGAATTACATGAGTGTTTCAAATAACACGAAAGTAAAGAGTTAATGTTCGCTACAATTATGTAACGAGTGTGTGTTGCTTACGTGCTTGTTATTCAGTCAACGGTTATGATTTTATAATTACTATTACTACTACTATTACAATTACTCCGCGATTCACCAAAAGTGTTTGGCGGAGGGTGCATTGCACCTGTCAGGAAAGGTAATGGTTTGGAAGGGATATACGGGATATGGCAGGAGGCGCCCATGGGCTATTGTGAGGAACCATCCCAGCATTCGCCTGGAGCGATCTAGGGAAACCATGGAAAACCCAGCGATTGTTTCAGGATACAGCTATTAAATAATTATTGATGGTATTGCGAAGCTCCACCCAGAGTAGGAATATTAGTACCTCAATGACCATTATGAGTCATGAACATAATGCCAAAAAAATTAACAAGTGGAATGGAGCTAGTAAATTTTCTTCGTTAAATAAAATACTCAGGCTACTTAAATGAGTTGAAATTTTTTGTTTGTGAATTTCGTAAAACGGTTTATCTTTCGATTTGAGAACATCCTTATTTACAGAGCGGTCCTCATTAAATCTATTTCAGAATAAAGAAAACTCATTCAGGATGTGTAAAATCAATGTAAGATTACTATAAATTACGTTGCATCACATGAATGAGGGACTGCTAAATTTACATCCAGGCGCGTCGTACGCCCACACTTCAGTGTGACGTTGACTGTCATGTTGTATATTTCAGTAAGTTTCCTTGGACAGACTTCAAACAGGAAATACCTCAGAGTGAAATAAAAAACACCAGTCAGCAAATCACAAACAGAACACAAAAATAAATATAAGTTGAGAGTGCTGACAAGTGTCAGACCAAACTGACAACTTGTTTGAGTAAAAAGTTCAAGCAATTCTACGCCATTAGCAAAGCTGTCTGCTCAGTTATGGACCACATATAATCAGATGAAGAACGTAGGTTGTACTCTATATAAATCTTTTACTCGTATTATTTAAAAACTACTTCGCGCACACAATTTATTTCATCAGAATTACAGGAAACATTCTAATAAATCCGAGTTATACAGTACAAAGAACTTTGTGGTAGGTCAGTGGTTAAGACGTATGACTGGATAAGGAAAGGTCTCTGGTACTAATCCCTGTCTCGGCTGCGATTTGCAAAGGCCTTTTAACAGACCTTCACCTCTGGAAAACAGCTTGCTGTGTAAAGTGAAGCACGCCGGAACACTCCCGTGGGTCAGATGCCAAGTGAAACCGTAGTTCCCCTGTACCCGGTAGGACTGCCACGTTAGGCTAGCGGTTACAATAGGGGCGAATTGCGCAGTCTATAAAAAACATATCACTAAATCATTACGACCAAACGAGCTATTACTTTACACAGGAAAATCGCTACAATTATTAAATATAATACACGAAAACCGGACCGAGCGTGGTGGCTGAGCGGTTAACGCTATGGCCTCGCATTCGGGAGGACGCTATAGTTCGAGTCCCCGTCCGGGCATCCAGATTTGGGTCTTGCATGGTTTCCCAAAATTACTCCAGGCTAATGCCGGGATGCTTCCTTCAAAAGTCCATTGCCATCCGGTTCCTTGTCCCCAGTCCCATCCCGCCTCTAATGACCTCGACGTCATCGAGCCGTAAAGCCATAAGTAAAAAAAAAAAAAACACAAAAAATGAAAACTTGTTAGTTTGATACAAAATTAATGCTTATACTGACTTAGCAACCAAAAGAAAACAAAAATGTAGAAGAAATAAGGTTTTATATCGACCTGTACTATCGACAAACTCGTCAAATTATTTGAAATGAATGTACAATAGTATCAACGGGCATCTACATAGCAAATAAAATAAAAGCGAACTGTTCAGTTTAGTTTTGGACGAAATGATTTTGTTTTTTATGAAAGACAGATTATTTGAAACAACAAATGAAACATTACTGCAAATTCTTTAGTAAAAATTCTTTTAATAAATTAGATCACCACGCTGATGGCTGAAGGGCATACTTAGTAAGTCTTGGGGTTTTCTCGTGTTGTATATGTGGAAAATGTACTCGGATAACTAGCCAACTTTGTCCATCGATAAAACACTACTTTTTGACTGTCATAAAACTCTGCCGCCATTGTCAAGTGACAGACTTTGTGCTAAATCTTGCCCATCTATGCCTATGTAATTTACTATACATAAGTACGGGGAACAAGTTGTTAATATTATAAAGTCTTATAGGATCAATTCTAGCTCATCTGCAGTTCTTCATCCACACAGTGAACGGCAACAAATCTGAATCAAAAAAGTTTAAGTAAGAATGATCTATTATCAATTTAAATTTCCCAGAGACAAATACCGCTTGAGATCCAATGAAACAGATTAATATATGCAGTTACGTAAGTCACTGATGAGTTGAATCCGGGGTGATGCAATCTAAATCTCCACCATCCTAGACATAGGGATGCAGGGTCTGTGTCAGTTCAAATCACGCCATACACTTTTTAAGCGTTCATCTGCAATAATATTTACAAACACTAATAGGCCTTCATTTTTCAGTTCTAAATACTAGATATTTCGGAAACAGAATCAGAGTTGCTAAAAAATAAAGTTTTTTTTAATGAGATTAAAAATGCATTGGATTTTTAAAATTACGTGTGAAATTACAAGCCGAATTTGTAAAATCTTAGGTTCACTGAACGGCCTATTGAAAATAATTTTTATGGACTTACTGTTTCCTTCCAACCATAAATTGTCACTGCATAGTTTAGACGGGAGTTCAGTCAGATAATTTCTGGAGAACGTATCAGACTAAACTATGGAAAAACGGTACGCCGGAAAGAATGCTTACAACATAATCGTTAGTTTCGCATACATTAGAGAGTTCTCGTCATCGGATCACTATTTTCTATCACCAAAGTGACCTCAGTGAAAACAACATCAACGAACGTTGCTTGAGTGAAATTATTGCGAAATGGTTTTTTTTCCAGATCTGAAACATCCTGAGCATGTTTCTGTATCGACCCTTATGTTTACACTGCAACATAATACCCACTAGGTCAGAAATATTATTCTTCATTCTGTCAACAATCTTCGATCAGAAACATCGCCCATTTCGATTTTTTTTTTTTTTTTTACTTACGGCTTTACGCCTTGTTGACGGCTAAGGGCATTAGAGGCGGGATGGGACTTTGGACAACGAACGGGAAGGAATTCGGTTATAGCCTTGTTGAAGGAACCATCCCGGCATTCGCCGTTATTGATTTGGGGAAACTATGGAAAAGCCAAATCTGGATGCCCGCACGGGGATTCGAACCCGCGTACTCCCGAATGCGAGGCCCGAACGTTAACCGTTCATCCACCACGCTCGGTGCCCATTTAAAGGGCTCACGACTCTTTGAGATCATTAGAGGTAGGAGAGATTTTAAGACAAGGAACTGAGAGGAATTACGCCTTGAGTTTTTGAAGAAACTATACCGGCATTCGCCTACAGTGATTTTGGGAAACCATGTAAAACCAATATCTGGATGGCCAAACAGTGATTTGAATCTCCGTCCTCCCCAATACCAGCGTTACCGTGCACACACCGAGTTCCGTTAATGATCCTAGTCGAAAACAATATCAGTTGTCATAACAACAGAAATAGGTCGTTAACTGTCTCTGAAGACTCAGAGGAAACAATTTGCGGTTTCACTCTGAATAATTCCCTGTTGTTAATATTCCAGTGATGATATTTTCTGTGTAGACTGTTGCCAGTGGCATGTAAAGCAATTTATTTTGTCTTTGAGGGGAGTTGTAAGTGAACAGCGACGGAACGGGCTGGAAGAAGGAAGAGCGCCTCTGGTGGCAGGAGACGCGCTCTCGCTGTAGTAAGTGGAGCCAAGATGGATTGGCCAGGGGAACACCGCGACAGCGCGTCCACGTAAGGGAGCCGGCTCTACCGCTGTTACTGACTGTTTCTTTTGTCGCCCAAAATTCGTCTTACAGCACTTAACAAACGAATCCAGGCTATTTTATTATACAACATGGCTTTTAACTGACGAGATATAACTAGTGAATGCTAATGACATGTTTCCAGTAATGTTTTTTGTGGCTTATGATCAAACTCACTCGATTGAGGACCATTTATTGGAGTTAGTTCTGGAAAGCTGAGGAATTTGAGAATCTGTATTTCTTCTCTGTATTAATTTTTAAATCAATTTCAATTCAGATTTTGAAGACTATAGAAAACTGTTCCTAAATTTCGTTCACGTTTGTTGTAGTTGATGTTTATTTAAAGTGTCAGCTGGCTTGGTTGAAACTTTTACCAATATACGTTTGCAACCGATATTAGGTTGGAATGTATCCGCCAAGAAATGTAGTTTCTCCGTTGGGGCTGATTTCGGGCACCCTACGATTAATTTCTATGATTCATTCAGGGATCCATCAGATTTAAGTCATACAGAACTCGCACATTCCCTAGATGAATAAAGAACCGCTAGAGCGGTTAGAGGTAACAGCCAGATACTTCGTATTGTTACTGTGTTCAAGCACATTATCCTTCCGGTTGGCTTACAACCTGCCAAGAAGGTTTAGAGTTATCTACATTTATTTACTTCATTTGTGTTTCAGAATCTTCGTTTTCAAAAGAGATATATGGTCCAGATTACATTAATAATTTATTCTTCCATAGTTTTAAATTTCCCTATATTTTTGCCTACTCCTTTAAACGAATGAAAATTTTATCAACATTTTCTTTCCGACCTTCATTATGCTTTTTAAGTACTGTACACAATATCTTTTTTGTGTTGTTTTTAGTTTTATTGCATATGTGCGTTGATATACCGATGATATTTCTGTTTTTACTATATAACTTTTTCTTTTAGATGTCTGTTAATATTTACTGAATATACTTCATTTTATGACTAATAATTCAAATGATGCTTTTAATAATTTACTAGAATGAACAGTTTAAGACATATAACCAACTAACGAAGCCTCGAATGTTTCCCGATAACATACTCATTCCTCCTGAGATTGTGGCATTTCAACGGGTCAGCTAAAAGTTTTACTTCAGTGATGCTGGCATTAATAATCTACTTCCGAAAGCGTTAAGACATCTGGCATTCACTAATTAAAAGTCTAAATAATTATCAGAGGCCTGATTGAAAGTTGGTTCAGGTTTTATTTACCGTTATCAATATTGAAGTGTGTTGCCCCAAAACATAACAGACGCCAGTCTACAGGAAACGTTAAACGAATCATTCTCGATTTCAAGATATGAAAATCAAATGAAATAGTGAAATAAAAAACTGAAAAACTACTGTCACATCCCGAAACTGATCGCATTGCTGGAACTAACAGTGCAGTGCACATATGATACAAAGGGGTATAAATAGCAAAGAACAGTGGCCACTTCTATGAATCACAGCAACTGATCACTGACCAACAGACGCACGACGTCGCGGGAACTGGTTGCCCATGAATGTCTGACTGCGGGCCTTACAACGAGATTTAGTGTTAACAGGATATGGCAGCAGAAGACCGACTCATGTGCCTTTACTCACAGCACAGTATTCGTGTCAGTGGCTCACCTGCATTCCTAAATAAATGCATTTCATCAAAGATAGTGGAAAAAAATTAGCTTAGTCTATGTTGTCACTAACACGTTCACCGTTGGAAGAAAACTTTCTCTCTCGTTTCTTTATGGCTGTTTCTCCTGATAAAAAGGAATATTTCTTGTGGAAAGTTTACCATCGGTAAATCTCGAGAGTTTTATCGCGACATTTTTTAAATCGAAGTACGTGAAATATTTCAAAATCCAATTCACCGCCAATTTTTTACTGACGGGACAGCACCAATTGTGTGGAAATATGATTCAGCAGGCTGAATTCCTGCTGGTGATGTGCGGTTTAGTGCGCGAACGTTTTCTCTGTCCACTTCCATACATTACTGTTGTCATCACATCTAAATCTGTGACTCGAAACGTCAGTGACTCCACATATTCCGCAGATTAGTGTGGTGCTTATTTTGACTTTATGACTGAGAATCATAATACCTAAGCTTTTGCACAAGTTTTTCATTTGTTCTGTTGATATTTTAATTAGTATTTATTCTTACCACAGATTATTTGTTTCATCATAATAATTTGTATTTCATCTACTGTAAAAGTCTTAAGACACCCCCCTACATAGCTGTTTTCTAGGAAATATGATTTTATTTGACTTGGTTTATACTCGATACGCTCTGATTGTTGGATTCGAATGTGGCGCAAACCCCATTACTCCGTGAATCCAACTAGTCAGTATAGCATTGTGCATGCTGGTGGGGGTAACTTATAAAGCATGTGTTCATGGTATGGATTGGTCTACTGGACAAATTGTAAGTGTCCATGACAGAACGTCGTTATGACCTTTTTTAAAGACCATTTGCAGATCTCTTTATATTTCCCGTACCTCGATTAAACAGGACGTTTTAGGTTGATACCAAGCTGTGTTATCGGATCTAAATTCGATCGAATTGACTTCAGGAATATTATAGACAGTCGTAGAATATCAGTTGGCCGTCTATAATGTCAAACATGAGCTCCCATGGAGAACGTTTCAGATGTGCTCGAAGGGTCCATTCCAGCTAACACCTGCCTACTTCCTCCCACTATCTGAATTCATACCATTACAATTCGTCTACCGGAACGAGAGCCCACATTGAATTAAAAGGATACCCCGCGACTTCTGGAATGTTGGTCTTTGTACTCTGAAGCGACGATAATCTCAGTAAACCAAGAAAGTAAATTTTTCTGTGTATGAATCAAGTTACAAGTGTACTATTCTTATAGTTTTATACTGTTTGTTAAACTTTTTAATGTTGCTGGAAATACTTTCATCAACCAAATAAATAATTTTAGAAATCTGCCTGGATCCTCAACATGGGTAGCTGGTAATATGGCAGCAAGAAATGTATCCAAGGTTATTTCCTGCAACAAGATTCTCTAAAATTTAAAGAATCTGAATTCGTCTAGTGATAGAAATGTACACAACCAGTATTGAGGGTATTTGATATAATCTAGAACACTTTCTGAACAATTGTGGAAAGTTAATTCTGAACTATTTATGTATTATAAATAATTTCTAAGAAAACTTATCAAGTTCGCCATAGATAAGGTATTTGATATGTGATTTGATAGGAGCTCGCTCGCTGTCTGCACAGGAATGTCAGCTGTTGACTGCGCAGGACCAATGATCTGCAAGCATCTGAGGGCATCACTTGCGTGCGTCGTCGCTATGGCAACGGCTGCTGTGACCCCGCCCGACACGTGCGTGCTCCACGGTCAGCAGTCACTGGCTGCCAGTCAACTGGTGGTCGTTTATATTAATATTAGTACACACTGTCTCATCTAGAAACTCTATGCAGTAACCTTATGTTCCAAAGAGAATATTGATAAACATTTTCACTTTCTCCAAAGTAATTGCTATCCTAAATGCGGAAAATCTAAAATATTTTAGAGCGTAAGCATCATATTTTCAATATAAGATGCTATTAATAAAGTGTACAAAAATAATCTACATTCTGGAATTGACAAAATTGTTGGGGGAAGAAAGTGCTTTGCAACAAAACTAACCTACCATTTGCGCATTATGATCAGGAACTGTAACCTTATCAACCTTATTTTATATCTCTAGCCATTGTTCCCAAATGAAATTTGCTGTTATTCAGTCGCAAACTATGTGTTCTGCTTGCCAGACAATTACCACCCAACCTCTGAATCAAATCGGTGACGCTTTCGCAAGGGCTGCAGCAAGTGGCCACAAAGCAAACGATTGTTCCTTGTATTTTCTCGGTAGTTTTAAAAGGTAGATCCGTTATAGCATAACAGAAGTCTGGATTGCGATAAATATTTTATAAAATTAGAATTGGATAACCGCCGTTCGTGGAACAAAACGACGTCATATCCGAGTGATACCAACTACATTGATGTTCTTTCGCTGTCAGTAATTTCTCCGCTTTTACCATAAAAATTATTCTAAGTTACTCTCACTGTTGAAGCAAGGAAGGCAGAGATGGACGCCTTCGATACGTCCCGCAAATGTGACATCTTAACACGGCTGGAAGCCCGAGAAAAATATATTAATATTTATTTTTCCATTTAGGGTGACTTTATAATGTTTGCGTCCAGGTACCGTTGAATTACATTAGCTTTTGAAAACGAATAAAAATGGAGGTACAAATATTAAAATGACTGCGAATTTGGAAGTGGAACATTAACGCTATAATATCTTTATGCTTGTTGTGTTTTTTACTGTCATTAAAACAAATCTTCATAATCTCGAATTTCTATTGAAATATGGTTTGCATCGTTCAAAAGAATTTTAATTTTAGAAACTGTAGTTTAAGTTTACCACAGATTTATTGATTTAAAGCAGGACATGATTCAGATACTTATTACCTGTTTACGATAATTTTCCAACACTCTTTCCGTCAGACTAGATCTGGAAATTAATATATGTGAAATTTTAACAGTACGTTCCTGAGAGGCCATGGCTCAGTAAGCAGAGCACTAGTTTCCGGCTGAACGGTCGATATTGTAGACTATAATGTTTCCTCGGAGCTAAACATCTGGTATGCTTTCTCAGGGGCAGCCGGCGTTATGTTAAATTGGTACAGGTGAGGCTGAAAAGCCATTTGGTGTAAATAAGACAAGTGCTTGCCGTTGATCATACTTTCTCCGCTTCAATGCCAAACTGATGAATGCACATAGGTAATTCTTCCTTCTCTAATACCCAAACCAATGACACTTTGATAGGACTTGCTGGTTTCTGTGAAGACTTCAGCAGGGAATACAAGTTCTTCCAGTTCAGCCATACTGTCAACGTAATGCGATATTTTCAAGACAGTGTATATTCTCATTTTCTGATGAACCAGCGTTAAGAGCAAACTTGACTGGAGAGATATGTATTCAGCAAGTTCAGTTTAAACGAGCAACATTTTGAACATCCTGCAACTAATTTTTAATGGATGACGCGGTGATTTTTATTCCTTATCTTCTCTCGTTGATCCCAAGAATGGGCTTTCACTACAATTAGTTGTATTTATCAGCCTGTTTGGCACAGAGAATATCGCTGGTGAAATGGTGGTCACAATCTGTCTGTAAAACTTGTAACCCGTTGTGACAGCACTCAAACCTAAATTTAAATAGAATAGTATTTTATGAAGCATTTATAGTAAGCTAGAGATTGGTTGAATATGATCGTGTATGTTTGTTTTGCAATTTATTGTAAGTCCATGTATATAAACTTTGTTTTATGAAAAGGAATTATTTAGAGGCCATTTAATATGTTTAAGAATAGAATTATGCAAGAAAATTGCTTAAATGTTAGTAATTCCAAGTATTAATGCAAGTTACTATGTCTAAAGGACAATTTGCTATATTTTAAAATGATTTCTGTGAATTTTGTGTTTAAGTATCTTTAATTTCTATTTCTGACCATTTTGTATTGATTTTAAATGATTATGTATTAATTCTGGTTGTTTTTAACATGTTTCAATTGTTTAAGTATTGTTAATGTTCCAGAAATATCTTGCGGAAGCTTTTATAGTGTTCTAGAAATTTCGATGAAACTTATGTAAAGCAGTTTATACAGACTCAATATACGACGGCGAAGGACTGTAGTGTCTGTGGAAGAAGTGTTGTATACAATCGCTGGATTGTATGTATGCATGTAAACAGTATCTTTGACGTCATGTTTATGAAAATAAAAGCAAGTTTAAAGTGAACTGTATGGTGGATTGGTTATTTATCACATTAATTAAACCACGACCAATCTAATAGTGTTCTATGTGGTGCATATAGATTTTGTTTGTGAAATGTGTCGTTTATTGGACGGAAAGTGCAGATTGTCCCAGACTTAGGCTAGATTATTACGGATAACGGCCTAGAACTCATAATTGTCACACCTAAGTCCGTCGTATTTCCTTTTATTGTATGGGGGCGCTTTAACGCACACAGACATGATAGCGTGCATCCATATTCTACACAAGGGGCTTTTGTTAATTTTCATGTCGTATTAATCTATTATTCTCTGCCCATTACAATAGAATGCTTGAAAACTGTATATTATTTCTGCCATACTGTATGTCTGCCTGATACAAAATAGTTTACATTTCGTAATCAGTGAGTAGGTACACTGACATCTTAACCCATCTTTCGGCAAGTGTTTGAGGTCTGTGTACTTGCCAAATGTCATCACCAGTATTGAAAACGAATCACCTAGTATTATCTGTAGTAAGTCAATGTATGAGCCGCGACAAAATAACATGGGGGGGTTAAAATCTCGCCATCGCATGCACATCAGTTATACTCACTGCCGTGTTTACTGAGTTTTGAGAAAACTACCCACATTTTTTTCGAAGTCTCTTTAAACGACGGTATACAGTATCATCATTAATGAGCCATACCGTTAAAGATTTACAAGTAATGCAAAACGACCGCGTTCGACAAACAATCCAGCTGTCTCCAGGTCTCTAGTTGGTGGCTAAAACTGTAATAACACTCTGAAATCGGTTATGTTTTCACTCAAAACTAAACTCTCTTTCTTCAGGTTTACGTTGCACTACTAGTTCATACCTTCAATATTTGCAGCCAGTTGGGGGTGTCCACATAATCCCATTGAATTTATTATCGTCAGTGAGAAAACATGGAGTGTAAACAATATGTAGGTAGTTCCAAAACTTGTTTTAACACACTTTTTTTTACATATACACAGCCTTAAGTTCTGTAGATATCTAGAATTTCCCTCAGCTTTCAAAGTCGGGCTTCAGATGAAACGAGTATTTATAAACGGTGAACCGGGAATTTCATTTCGCAAATAGGATGCAAGTCTCGTAACTAGATTTTTTTCGCGATCCGCTGACAAATTGCCATTGTCGAATGGAGAAGGGCCGCGAGCAACTCTGGGTGTCTCTGATTGGCGGAGGGGCGGGAGAGAAACCAATAATTGCTGCCATCAATCACGACGGTGGGCTGTCTGGGCGAGAGCCGGATGCAGAAATGAAAACACGGGTGCGGGGATCGATTAACCCTGATGGCTTCGGACTCGGCTCGGCTCGCCTGCAAAATGGATAGCGCGTTGTCATCTGCCACTTTGCCTGTGTTCTCTCAGCGGGGCCGAAGCGATATTTCACAGCTTCATTCGCCACTACATGTCACGTATTGTTTCGTTAGACCATGCGACAGGAGGAAAGAGTTGGAAGAAGCGCGAAATGGAAAAGGTAATTGAATTTCTGGTTGTTCACCCTGTAAACATTGATGGAAAACGGATATTCTGATACACAGAAATCGTATATTATGCGATTAAAAATAGCTGTAAAGATAAACATTTGCAAACTTCTATAATCAAAATTTGTAATGACTTTCAAATACTATATAATCCCTTACGGTAGTTGCTTGATGGGTGTGATGTTACAGCAAGTTTAAGGGATATTAAAATTTTATATGAGAGCTAGGGAAACGACTTATGACCGTTAAATGAAATTTCATTTCTTATAGACATGAGCAGAAGGAGATAGGACGGTATAAATGCCACTCGATGTTCACCACACACACAAAAAATGGTCCGTTGAACAGAGGCCTGACTGGTCCCGACAGCTAAATGATGATGTCCCACGGGGAGAAAAGGAAGATCCTTGTGTAGCGCTCTGGAAATAAGAGTGTTTTAGGCTTTTTTTGAATGAAACAAGAGTGTTTTAATTTATTGCTAGTCATCTGAGGGAGGACTGAGGTACTATGGGGAGATGAGTTTCAGGGTGGTATGATGGACAGATCACTGAAGAAGAGTGGCATTCATGGCTGAGGATTCAAATGGAGAGGTTGATTGGTGTTGGACAGAGGTCAACGGAGCCAGGTAACCAGGGGTTCGCAGACACCTGCTCGACGCCACAGTAGCTGTGTCTTGACAGAGGAACGCCATCCGTGCCGTGGAATCAACAGCTGTGGCAGTCCAGGATAACATCGCGGATCCGTAACAGCAATTACCAACAGCTGTTGTATCTCGCAGCTTCTATCTGTATTCAGCACGTGATAAAGGAGCCCAGCTCAAGGCACAGTGATTACCAGAAACCTGCTTGTCAAACCCAGCATCGACTACGGACACTTCCACGCCCTCCACTGAGCTGAATTATAAGAATTCAGTTTCTGGTAATTATTCACCCAGTAATTTCAACCATAGATATTAGATTTAATTTTTTTCTTTTAGTTTTCGTATCAGCTAAAAAAATTCTTCCATGTGAACAGGTTTTTTGAAGATGGTTGAAATTTTATTTCGTAGTTTGTGGGTTTTTCAATTCATAAAATGGCTGCACTGATGACCTTTCCTTATCATTCATTATATGGTATTAATGAATCAAGGTATTTGATTGGACTCACTGGAGCCCAATTCAACTTACTTATGAACTTAGCAATCATAGGCAAAAAGCAATAATTTAATTTAATTAAAATTGCAATGAAGTGCACGCTCCGGTGTCACTTTCCCTCCACACCCGTCGTAACCCCTTTCCCACACACACCTAAAAATTTCAACTTTAAATTCCTTCAACGTTTTTGGAGAATTATTCATCATTTCTCTTGGTAACTTATTCCAATCACTGACACTCTTACGAAATCGAGTGCCAGTATGTGGTCTTGGTCATCTTTTCCCTTCCTTGTAATACTTTTAATTCTTAGACCAAATTCTTTCCATGCCTCGTCACCAGTATACGCCTTGTACAGTCTCATGACCCTCTTCACATTCCCCCTGTCTTCCAGTAAATCCCATTCCAGCTCTTATCATATTTGCTACTGATTGTATTCTGCGGTAATCTAGCAACCCTTTTTTGCATCCTCTCCAACTCCTGTATTTAGTACTCAAAATGTGGGTCACATTCTACACTACCATATTCAAGCAATGGTCTGACCAAAGTTTTGTAACCCAGTTCTTTTACTTCTCTCGTACATCCCCTCATCTCTCTCTCCAACAAGTGCAGAATTTTTAAACCATTTCCTACTGCCTGTCCAATGTGTCCTGCCCAGTTGAGCTTGTTATCAAAATTTATGCCAAGATATTTACATTTCAAGTCTTCAATAAGCAATCCTTATAATTATTAACAACCTTTAGTTTTTTAACTGTGTATCTAATAAGGTGACTCTTCTTTGCATTTATCTTTATCCTATGTTTAACAACCTATCTAGATATCCTGTACAGAACACCCTGCAGCTGTTTACAGTCCTCTACTATTCCGATCCTTTTATATAGAATTATGTTATCTGGAAACAATCTAATTTCTGATTGTAAATCATCAACACAATTCTTCATTAGAATAATGAATAGCAATGATCCCAATACGCTATCCTGTGGCACTCCCATTTTTACTTCCACTTCTTTTGACACTGCATTTCCTACACTAACTTTCTGTTTTCTTCATTTCATTTTAAAATTCTTCTACCCAGCAAATCACTTTCTCATCCTCTGCAGTAGTTTTTACCTTATTTACTACCATTTTATGGTTCACTCTGTCAAAAGCCTTTGCAAGATCTGGTACTACACTAACAATATATACCATCAACTGAGATTCACATGAATATCCTTGCCTAAAGCCATGTTGCCTACTTGAAAATCACTTACGCTTTTCATATATATTTTTGATATGGTTGCGTATCACTCTCGCCAATAATTTACCTATTGACTGGCCTATAAGTTTCGACTCTATTTCTAACCCCTTCTTTATGTAGCGGCACTACTATCGCACTTTTACAGTACTCTGGTAAGCAACAAGTATCCAGACTCAATTTAAATAAAAATTCAAGATAAATTACAATGTAACATCCTGTTATCTTTAAGACATCTGTGGTAATATTATATACACCAGCGCCTTTATGTTTTTTTCAGCTTTCTTAGTTCCTTCATTATTTCCTCAGAATGAATTTCAAAGTTTTTGGTCTGTTAATTTCTAATTGGGTTGTTAAGCTCGTTTTCCAAGTTAGACCCTCCCGTTTCTGATTCATGGTCTATAATGGTCTCACTAAACCAGTTACTTATAATCATTGCCTTTATCTAATCCTCAGTAACTTCTTCTCCATCCTTATCTATAAGCATCTCAACACCCTCCCTACCCTTCCGTTTTTTAACAAAGACATAGAAGATTCTCGATGCATCAGTTAATGATCCCCCAGCACTCACAATAATCTTCATAAACACATCTTTAGCCACTTTCTTAGCTATTATTAAGTCCTTATTTAGTCGTTTTAAATTTATCCCACTACCCTGCTGTCTCTTAACTCTATTATGTTCTCTTCTTATCAACCACTTTAACTTCCTCACCTCCCTATTATAGTACACAGATTATCTACTATTCTATTTTCTATTTTGGAATAAATTTTTCTACCCAGTTTCTTATTATCTCCTTGAACTCTTCCCATCTTGACTCTACTGTACTTGTGGCTTCCTTCCATTTGGTGAAATTTTCTTTGAAATCTGCCTCTTCTTTATAATTGTACCTATTTCCGCCTTCAATTTGCTGGTTCACTGAATCTTCTAATATCCATCAGAAATACTTCATGATCACTTATCCCTTCAGTTATTTGACACCCCACAAGGAAATCATCAGGCTCTATTAGGAATATATTCAAAGTATTTTGTTCCCTAGTGTTCTGCTATACCACTTGTGTAAATCCTCCTTCCCTTATTAAGGTATTTGCAAATCTCTGTTCCCTTGTGTTAGTAAATTATTTCCTAACCAGTATACACCTGGTAAATTTAAATACCCACCAATAATTACCATTCTATTATCACCTCTGAAATTTGAGTATAAATTTATTTTCTCTCCAAGAACCTTATCTTCATCTGTCATTCTTCCACTGCGGTAAGCAGCCAACACCCAAATTTTATCGGTTTTATTACCCCAGAAATGTACCCCAAGTAACTCATGGTCATAATCTATGAACACCTGTGAACTGTGCTAGATTTTGTTATAGTGTGACAACTCCTCCACCAATTGCTCCTCTGTCTCTGCGGTACACTCTGTAACCATCTGGAAAAACCTTTTTCTATTAACCAACTCTCTACCCTCATTATTACTTATGGTTCGTGTATCTCTATTAAGTTTGCTAATTCGATTATTTTTTTCATTGCACTTCTACAGTTCACCAGTAACATCCTTATTACTGGCTTTATATTTTCAACATTTACCTCCTCCTTCCCAGTTCTACCACAGTCAGTTATTGTTTCAGCAACATCATTTATTTCTTTAACATCTTCGACTTTTCCCATCGTTGATCTACAACAAGGATCACTTTGATCATCTATTTCCATTCCTACACCAGCCGCCTCTAACCTAAAAAAAGGCACCGTCCTGAACCCATCATCAATGGAAATGGGTTCCTTCGCAGCTTTAGCTAACAACTCAGAAAGTAAGACCTTGTTCCTTCTATTTATATGTAGGCCACGCCCAGTGAAACCCCACCTACCAATGGCGCTCACAGGCACAACCCCCAGGACATATCTAATGCCTTTCTCAAGTAGCATTTCCGTTTACACATTTACTCGCCTCAAGGTATAGATCAATTGTGGCCGGCCATATCGACTTAGGACCTGCTTGGGCCCAACCCTGGTATCCTGAGGATAAAAATTAATATCAGAATTTTATTGTAAAACGCTGCAATATCATGACCAATGGAAAAATGAATTTACATTGTCTTACAAGGAAATTACTGTAGGGCCCAATCAGTAACTCATATTATAAAGGAGATGGATTGGGACTCATTGGAAAACAGGGGAGGGTAAAGAGAGTGCTGGTGGTGTACAAGAGGAATGTTGGTGATAAAACTTTGAAGGATTTTGATCAGAGAATTAGGAACAGTGCATCGAGGGGAGAAGGAGATCATGACCAAAAATTGTTATCCGATTTCATGCATAAGGGAGAATGAATATACATTTGTGGATAATGATGTCAAGGACTAAAATAAATCAACACGGGAAGTTATTAATAATTTACCAAAATCTCTGGAGGAATTGAAAATTAAAACTAGATTGCTGGAGGAAATAGTAGATTTCTAGTGAAATTTTATACTCAGAGTATATTAGATAATAATTAAAAATAATAAGAAAGAGCTAAATACGTAACTAGGGAAATTTCCACCCATTGCATTTAAATTAAATTAAATGCTTTTATTATGGGAAGGCTGCAAAAATCGTGTTGCATCTTATTGACTGCTGCTGATTATTATATTAGTCCAAAGTATGTGATCTTTCTAAATAATGAAAAACATTTTGAATGATTGTCCTTTTATTTTTGTCGAATCTAACATTCGGTCCCACGTAATGCGGCAAGACACCACTTGCTGGGTGCAGCGGTAGCAGCCGCCTCGCTGGAGTGGTAGGACGTTGTTGTTGGCCGCCTCGCTCTGCTCCTGCTCCAGGACCTGACTTCCTGAAGTGGCCCATTACGGAGCCAGGCAGCGTCCCCGTACGCCTTCGCTAATGAGCCTGAAATTTGCCCCGTGCCCCGCCTTCGCTTAAACGCTCAGAGGATAATTACTTTTACACTGTGTGTGTCCTTTAAAGCGTAACACTTAATACGGACTCCGGAAAATAAAATTATTTTGCTTATTTTTGTTTACGTAGGAGAATTTTTACCTTGCATCTACTTGACTGTAATTATATTTCCTTACAAAAACGTGTTGTTAGAAGAACAATATTGCTCCATTAAAGTTTTCATGAGAATATTATACTTCTCGATGTTTAACATGGATACCTTTCCCTATGTTACAGTTATGAATTGAAGAATAAATTCATTGGACACATGGAGAGTATTTATTTCGTATTTGGTCGTAAAGAAATATGGCAAACATTTTAAAATGCAGTTAAGAGTACTGTATTCATGTTGGGTTTTACATTAGTATAGCAGCTAACGATATTGACCTAAGTATTCAAAAAAATACTGTATTACTTTGTCAATCTATGTTATTTTATAATAAAAATAATATTTAGCACTGTAATAACATTATGGCCAGGGTAATGTAATTATAGGTTTTTCAAGCATATGAGCCATTAATATTCATATTTGACACTTAAATAATTAGTAAAATAAATTTATCGTGAAGGAAGTCGATGTTGTGCTATCTATCACTAAACACAAAAAATGTCATAATCTCACAATTTATTCTTTAGACGTGAGAGGCATATAGACTTAGATTAACTTATGATTGTATGAATACAGAAATAATTAATGATTCGTATCTTGTCTTACACGTAAGCCATTAAATGTTAAGAATAAATAAAATGCAGTAAGAAAGTTCACGTAAAACCCTGTCATTACATCAT
The DNA here is from genome assembly GCA_031002005.1 of Vandiemenella viatica. Lineage (NCBI taxonomy): Eukaryota > Metazoa > Arthropoda > Insecta > Orthoptera > Morabidae > Vandiemenella > Vandiemenella viatica. The sequence goes on along the minus strand of CM061920.1, from coordinate 224,108,727 downwards.
AACGAGATAAACTCTCATGAAATGGTAACATGATACTACAATGCTTTTAATTTATTCAAATTACAATTTGAATTTTACAAAAAAAAAAAGTTAATGATTCCGTTTATAATGAAATTATGGCACCATTAAGTTCTTCACTTCAATATTAAAAGTAGTCGGTTGACACGAATGTTTGACAAAGTGTTTCCTTATCACATTATTTTTGCTCACATTTGTGAGTTATGCTCCGTTATTGTTTATCGGAGAGCGATACTCTTAATCGAGCAGATTTCTCCGCACATAGTCGTTATAGGGAATGTTTCAAGGAAGCTGACGATGCGCACATACCCCAATTGTTCACTGTATGAATCAACGACAAAGTTCTGCTTAGACACAAGGACTGCGCCGTCATGTTGTGTGTTTACTCTTGTGTGGCGCTCAAGCAGCTTTGAACTACACTAAGCAATGTTTAAAGCACAGAATCACGTCGAACAATACTACCGGTAATGCGTAGATGGCAATATCTCCAAGATCTACGTACTTGTGTTGGCGAGAATACTTCCTTTCTCCACCAAATCTGGTAACGCAAGATGCAGATAGATCGTCAGTATCCAAACTCTTCGCTTTGGTCTCCCCTCCATTCCTTTTTCGACGAACCAATCTGTAGGTTCATGGAAACATGCGAACATAAAATTCAAGGATAAGCTAGTCAAATGGTTATAAAAACGTTGTTCATTGAGTTACACTGGAGTATTTACAATCACATGACATTCATACGCTTCGTTCAAGGCACTTTATCTCCGGTGTATCTCCCGCAATAGCAAATTTTCAGTCTCCGGAGAGCGGTTATTGCTCGAGTGAAGTAGACGATTAAGGTTCACTAGTCGAATTTTGAACTCAAAAATGTGTATCTTGTTTCTGTGTGGAGCAGTGGGATCCCTTGGCATTGTTCTGACCTGAGTCCTCAGTCAAAGTGGGCTTCCAGGTAATCCTTGAGTTGCGGTTTACTGCTGGTGGTTGAGTCCGTGCTGGCTCGAGGAACCCTCGCACATTTTTGTCTACCAATCTTCACATATCAAACGCAAACTGATAAAATCAAAATCATCAATAATTAATGATATTATGCGAGAGTGAACGAGTAACCTCATTAGCTCTCTCGTTACAACACTATTTAACAGATTTACTGCGATCTGTGTTGCATGTTCCAATAAACTTTGGTGAATGTGTTATAAGGATCATATTTTATTTTTATTTACTTAGAAACTGGGTAGGACCAGGTTGTCCACGATACACATACCGAAAATTTTATAGGTCATTCATGGTAATCTGTTACAAATGTATACCACGCTCACGGAGACACATCGCTTCCTCATTTGTTTTTTTAATATAATAAATGGTTGAACGGTGACAAATATAGTGAACAAATATTAGAATAAGTAATTGGTGATGTATGTTGTTGGTGATTTGAGGAGATGAAGTGATTGTTTCAGGTTGGGATGAGATGGAGCACTATTTTTGAAATCGAGGGACTGACAAAAAATAAAAGTAAGTAGGCGTTTTGTCAGACCGTGCCAGAATGCTGAGGTTACTTAGAGTGATTTCTTGAGGGTGTTAGCTGCAGTTTTGTGTAGGTTGCCATTAATCTTAGTGGAGTATGCGGAGACGCAGAGAGCCTATGTAACGCGTTCGTTACGGGCCGTAACGAGATCGATCAGGGCAACCCGAGCAGCTCGAGATTGATGGCGGGTGCAGTCAGTGTCCTATGTCAGTCTTAGCGCATGCCTCCACGATGCTAATTAATCACAGGGAGCTCGGGGTGGAGAAGGAACCTTGCCATGCCCCCTAAACAGCTTAACTGCTTGCTGAAAATCTGATAGACGCATCTAAACTTTTCAATTGTAAACTCTACATTTGGAAACTTTTAGCAGTCTATATTATATCTAGATATAAGATAGAGAATCTGAAGGGATAATAAGCGATAATAGGGACAATGAGGTAGAGCTTACAAGGAACCTCCGACTAATTAGCTACTGGGGATATCAAACTTATGTATTTATTATCATATGTTTGTCACTATCTCTTCGGATTTTCCATTAATGGAATAGTATCTTTTTTTGTTGTTGTTGTTGTTATTTTATGACGACATTTTATCTAATTCCGGGAAGAATGAGTGTATTATACGTCCTTTTTCATACTTCAGGGAAGTCGGATGTTGGCGCACCTTTTGTGTATTAATTAATACTTTCCATCAACTCGAAAACAAATCTACTTATCCTTCTTTATTCCTTAGTTACTATGGACTTTCTGGTTTCAGTTACTAAAATTCACTTTTGATTTACCCTTTGTTAGTTATATTTGCAGTACACTTTATAATTATAAGTAGGCCTACATCTTTTTAATTTATGGTTAACGTGGGACAGTGCGTTAACGATTCTTTCATAAACAATTTCTTCATTTTATCAACCATAGTCTTACATTTCGAGTCTTTTTATCTTATTCTTCAATTTTTCTTTCATATATATTTATGCCTCTGATTTATTATTTGCTGCGGTTATCGATTATTACTCCCAATATTCCTTCTTGCCTTGTACAATTCCTTAAACATAATATTGTCATCATCTTTACATGTTTTTACTGTTTATAACAACATAATTATTACAGACACAACCAGCTGTTTCTGCTGTCCTCAAATATGACCGTATAAGCTTCTGTGTCCAGGTTACCTAGTTTTTCTGATGTGTATTTATAGCCCGAATAAATAATTAATGAACGATTATCACGCATGACCGCCATGTTTCGAATAAGGGTCAGTTTTGGTAGCTCTGCTGCGTTCATACACTGTCAAGAACGTCGATAACATGCTGAAGTTTACGCTATTCATTACACATTACAATTCTGCGAAGGATTTCATTAATTTTATGTCCAACTGTTGATTTTCATATGTAGTACTATTCTCATATTTCATTTCACATGAAATCATTTTTCTAACATTTCCCACTCTTTAATGGTTCCTAACCGACACAAGACTACAGAACTGCAAGCGAAGAGTATTGGTGGAAGATCCTGTTCCTTCTTCACTAAGAGATACGGAATTATTGTATTGACATGCTAAAAGAATCTGTACCGTTTTTCAGCCCCTTTCTAGGCTCGTTGACGAATTTCTCCTCCTCTTTATGTCATACACCTGGCACATGCTTTGCTCGTACCAGAATAATTTTTCAAATATCTGAGTTGTTAATTGCCATTTTGAAACGGATCTATTCTGTAAGTGTGATTCTTATAATAATTCCATTACCCAACAAGATTATTCAGAGTGTGTTTATTTAATTTATTAATCCCCCAAAATATTTTCAATATCTTTATACAGCTCCACAATTCAGATGCCTTAAATATGTCTCTTGAATCACATCTTGCGCTCAACCTACTATTACAAAATTGCTGCACCAGTTTCATCGATTCAATATAATCTGAATGTACTGTATGATATTTTGAATATATATCTTGTTTCACTCAATGATTTCAGATTTTATTCTTTCATAATAATTTATAAAACTGATCCAATACGTACGTTGCATTTTTTACTTTTATTTTAGCAGTAATTAATGTTTTCGTATCTGATACGTCCTCCGATTTACTCTAGTTCAAAACTCTCTTCTCGAGGGTTTTGTCAGTGAAGCGAGCAATATTATAAAGAAGTAATATCTAAAAGATTCATTGTCATCTTTTCGCTTGAAATCTTTCATTACATTCGTTTAATGCTTTGCTACATGTACGGCAAGAAGAATATCAGTGGTGAAAGAATCCACCTTTAACTCAGCCCCTTTTTAAATGATGTTAGTGTAATAAACCCTTGCTTCATACTAAAACTGCTAACTAGTCTCTTAAGTTAGCATATTAGAAATGAAAATTTCATTTTATTCAGTATTTGCAAAAGTTTGTTAAAAATCGAGAACAACCCTGCCATTGCCTTTATTTTTGTCGATGCGTGTTGGTAGTATTAATCTAATCTATATCCACAATCAGTCGTGGAATACGGACAGGGATCCTAATCACATTACATCCTTATTGGTTAATGGACGGGATACGACATCTTTGATGACCGAGCGGGGTGGTGTAACGGTTAGCGTTCTCGCCTCGCATTCGGGAGGACGGCGGTTCGAATCCCCGTCCGGGCATCCAGATTTGGGTTTTCCATGGTTTCCCCAAATCACTCCAGGCAAATGCTGGGATGCTTCCTTCAAAAGGCCATGGCCGAATTCCTTCCCATTCCTTGCCCCCATCCTTGCCACCCATCCTTTTCCGTCTCTAAAGACCTCGATGTTAAAAAGAGACGTAAAGCAGTTACAAAAAAAAAAAAAAAAAAAAAAAAAAAAAATTGAGCTGATTGTAATTTTCTAATAGGTCGAATTGATACGATGCTTCAATTGGTAGTTACATCTCTCTTAGATTAATATTCTTAACTTACCGCAATGAATCTCACATCATTCGATTCTTCTTGTATTTTATGAAGTTACATCATTAACGGAATGATATCATATTACAGCTACGTGAGGGCATAACACAACCACAGAAGCGGTAAAGCCAGAGAACCCAATGCACCCGTTTACCTTGAAAAATAACCTCACCCATCAACTTCGACGGTCGTGCATCTAAACGGGGTTTATCGACGTGATTGCGTGAAAGTGTTAACTAGGCTATAGAAATAAAAGGAAGCAAAACGTCTGTGCTTTCTGCACACACGGGAAAGTTGATGCAGGCGTCAGACTTCACAGCCGTTAGAAGACGCAATACCGCTCCAAGCTACAAAGCAAGACCCTTGCAGCAAATTGGCTTCCCAAAGCCAGAACGATTGTACATCCGACCGTACCACGATCGCTTTCACTCGCATTGCGTAGCGCCAGTTTCTCATATACACTTCCATTTCGCTGAAGACGATTTCTGAGATTCAGTGAGCAGAGAAATTCTCTGCGCTGCTGGAAAATGCGATTACCTCCGCCCTCAACGACTGCGAATGCAGGGTGAAGACCTAATATTAGGGCCGCTATCATCATACGGAGTCGGTTTTTTCTATCTTCCCCCCTTTTTCCCTCTCGCACACGCACACCAACACACTCACAAACACAGAACCTCACACACACCCCACAAATAACCTATAACAAACACGCAAACGGAAACACACACACCAAATACAGTACATAAAAATATGCCTATACAAACACACACAAACTCTAACAAACAATCAGACACAAAACAAAACATACATAAATAACAAGATCGCTACGTTTGTTGACACTATGAGCACGCGTATGTTGCCTGCCTTTTAGGACAATTGTTTTATTGAACGTGACGACAAATTTCAAGAGTTGGCAAAATAAGTGTACGGCTTACTTGTGCTTCACATACAGCAATGGTTATCTGACGCCTTATTCCCCAATTATCCTTGGCGCTATATTTTCCAAACCTAAGTAATGTACTTCACTCGCATTTTCTATACATTAAATGGTAAAGACTATGGCGGTACACACTTTCTGTTTCGGGGTTTCAGAATTTTTAAGTTATTCCCACTATTTTAGTGTGTTGTGACTATTCTCATTACTCTAATCCGCGGGACAACACTCAGTAAAGAGTTTATTGCGTCTAACACAAATGCTAACGTTGGAGATCGTGGTGAACGTGGAGAAAGTAGTATACACAAGTGACTTAGACAAGCTATAGGAAACATACAACAGTGTGGATGAAGAGAGAAATGACGTCTAGTTACGTGAATTTGCATAAATTAATGTAGGAAAAGGCAAGTCGACGCACTATCTGGGCTATTTTTTTTATCATTTCCAGCTGACAGTTTAAAGCTTAGGCCTATACTCTGCTTACAGAAAATTGTTGCCGTCAAGTTTTCAAGCAGCCTCTGTCTCATACCTGCTTTCTATATTTTATGTTTAAATCAATTTCACAAAACAGTACTTCATTATATGATAAACATTTTATTAAAAAAAAATGCGAGGTTGATTAGTCAGCTCTGGGGATTCAAGTATCTTCTTTGTGTGTAAGTAATTTTCAGTTCAGCGAATTGCAGGGTTGAGTGTTGTTATTATTTACTCTTACTTTACTGTTTGTCACAGTCTCCTGATATCATGAGATACAGAAAATTGCACTTAGATTATCTTACAGTGTTAAACTTTCCTACTAATTATGTAACCGCTAGGTTTTACATTTCCATCCGAAGCTTGAATCAATATCAACAATTTCGTACTGTGGCGAGACTGTATTATATCAGGTTAAGATGCAGGTGGTTTAGTAGAAATGGATAGGCAGTTAGCACATTTAACGTATTTGAGTAATATTTGGAATTAACATAAAACTTTTGCTGTATAAGAGAGTCAAAGACATGCTTTAAGCAAGCGTAATTGTTTGTTGAGCCTCAGTTTTTCATTAATTATTTTGGAGGGCGGAATCGCACGATGTAGAGACGGTGGAGCAATTGTTTAAAGTAGTCCGCGGGATGTGGAAGCAAGTCGCTGGCGCGTCACGAGAGTATAATGACTGCGAGTGGTGCTTCGACTTGTTAAGTGTACAGGAGCGATATAAATACAACGTAATGTGTTTCTTAAGTAATTTGGACAAGAGCTTCTGGAAAAACTGAGGGATATTGTAATTAGTTGGTCAGAGTGGAGTGTGTTGCGTTGCTGGACTGAATAATGCGTGGTGAGAATCTGTAATCGTAGGAGGTTACGAACTGCCTTATCCACGCTCAGTGGCGTAGGTAGCTATCGGAGGACTAGGTGGAGCCGTGCACCGGGGCCCCCAAACTCAGGAGGCCCCCAAGCGCAGCTCAGAAGGTCTCCAAGCGCAGCTCAAGGGGCCTAAGCTCAGTTCCCGGCTCCTGCCAGCAAACCTCACAAGAATTGGTAGAGCCAAAAAAAAAAAAAAAAAAAAAAAAAAAAAAAAAAAAAAAAAAAAAAAAAAAATTAACTGTTGATGGTGATCGGGGAATATGTAAGTGGTTTCAGAAATGCAGTGCAGTAAAATACAGAGCGGTACATGTAGTTATTATTATTCTCGTATCAAAAACATCAAAATACACAGTTAAATACATTGTGCAAATCAACAACTTTAAACACACTTAGCCCAGTACTTCGCAACCTCGATCGCATTGTGTGTTGCTTGAAACAGGTCTTCGTTGTTGCAGGATGATGGGTACATAGGGCACTCGAGCATATGATTCATAGTTTGGTCTTCACCACATTCGCACTTAATACTGGTAGTATCAGTATAACCCCATCTCATTAGGTTTTCCTTGGACCTGCCCTCATTTTCCATAACTGTACTCTTGCCTTTTTAGGTGACCCAATTAGTTCCCGTGATGTTTTGAGAAATCTTTTCCTGGATTTGAGTCTCTGGACTGGTGGTATATGGCCGTGCAGTGATTTCTTAATATAGATGAATCTGCAATCCAAACTGTACCACATATCAAAGGTCACCCGACCACATTATCGCGACAGTACGATCTTATTCCACACGCAATGAACTCTGGTCTGGGACTTAATCCAAGCGTTTAATAAACAATCTGCCTGTTATGAACAGTCTACCAGAGTGTATCCTCTCCTGTTTGTTAAGAAACGGATGATGAAAATTTTTCCCACCTCCATGATAAACCAACCGTGTTGAGCACCACACATCGTCATGGCGTTTAACGACAATTCAAGGACAGACTTCTGAGAAATATTAACTTGTGCCGCCAACACTTGAACACACTTTCGAGTTCTAGCTTCAAAATCATATTGAAACAGTTTTTGACAACAATCATTACTAACCATGAACAACCCATTGTTAATGTCAGAGTGAATATTACCACCAGAAGGCCAGCCATTTGTGTTCAGCCCACGGAATATGTTTGGGAGGGATGAAATAAAACTAATCTAGTTTTGCACAAAGATGAATGCCATATTATGATCTGGGTATCTTGCATAATCGTGTTTTGTTTTTTCGTGATGCAGTAATAGTACAAATAACGCTGATATCTTCCTTCAGTAACTGCCCCCCTGCTATTCTGCTGGCAATTAATCCCGAAGTATACCTGCAGGTTACTCCAAACACGGTGATATAATGCTCTCTTCTGTATCAACAAAGCATATTTTACACGACGCCAATGTAGTTAGTGCCAGCCACCAGCCATACTGCGCTCTACGTATGGTGACTAGGATACCAATTTCCAGTCACGCGTTAGTTCGCTTAAAATGGTAATATAGTGATGAACCTACATTGCTTACTTACCATTATGTGGTAATTAAATACCCTGAAGATTGTAACAAGCAAATTCTGTTTATTATTGTAGTGTCAATGTTCGCAGCGATGTTAACCGGACAAACGAGAGGTACTTGATGGTCATAACAGCATTATGTGAAGCAAACTATATTTCTCTCTTTGTGCTTTACGACTAGTCAATGTCTTGGTCATTCCATTAGGGCGAGTATTGAGGGGAAGGAAAGGGAAGGAACTTGGCTATGGCCTTTCCAGATTTGGGTTCTTCATGATATCCCCAAATCTCTGGAGGCGAATGTTGGAATGGTTCCTTCAAAAAGGAAAAAACAAATTTTTGTACAAAAGGTATATTACTAACAAAAACAAGAATTGATAATATATAAAACAACAAACATATTATAGAGCGGGAGGCAGCTGTACAGACCATCACTTCATCAAGTGAACTGCTGAAATCTCACGATTAGAAGTGCGAGTAATTCGATTGGCATATTAAAATGCAACTGGTCTGCCAAGTCGCTTTTTGAGGGAAGCTACCTGGAGACCGGATTTTATTGGTTGATTGGTAGGTTTATCATTGTGTTTTACTGCAACCCAAATGCATCAAAACTTTGAAGACTAGGATCAGGAAATCACTAAAACCAGTCAACCACTAAAATGGGATTTTGGGTGTTTTCCACCAAGATATGACTTGGCACATCAGTGGACTTTTAATTTGCAAATCGATTTTTAACTAGTCCTGGAATTTCTGCCGTCAACTCGATGATGTGATGCTTTGTGCAGCTGCCTACCTCTTTATTGCAAAGATAATTAAAAATACGTTTAATTAATATAAAAACACAACTTTACAATCAGTGACATTTCTGGCTCTGGTGTTTACCGATGACGGCATCGATATCAGGGTTAACACTGGTTAATTTTAACCTTAAGTCACTTTCTACACACAGTATTGTATCTGTTATCCAAAAACAATGACGTAGAAAAAGCTCGTTCACACAAGTATGTCGTATTGAACGGCATCGAAAACTTCACAGCTAACTTAGAGATTTCTGGATACTCTGCCCGTACATTCATCCAGAAGTAAATTAAGGATATTCCCTTGAAAATTGTCTGCAAAGAAGAATCGCAAGATAGCTCTATTAGCGAATTTTCTTCAGCTGCTGAGAGTTTTGGGCTTTTCAAATGTTCCTCTTCAAATGGATTTCTTATCCAATTTTTGGAGAGTAGCTCCTAAAGCAATTATTAGTAAACGAATAGAACACATTTCACTTTTTAACACATAACAAATTTTAGAATCCTTCATGGCACTTGAAATAGAAACGAAATATTATTTGAGAATAAATGAGTCCCACAACTTACTTATAAATTACTGAAAAAAATTACATGAGGCAAGATGCCAAGGCTTCAAGGTGCTCTTTGATGACATTTGAAGTTTCCTTGTTGACTTTAATTTCGTTTGATTCAAGGAAGTCATGCAAGACTGGAAATACATAAAAAATATATTCTTCAACTTTGCAGGTCCACCGTTCGAGGTTTTTAATCATTGCATCGACATCATTCTGGACTTAAAACCTGTTAATATCCTTTCCTTGCGTTGTAAGGTTCATTACATTGAGTGTATTTAAAATATCAGCCAAATGAGCAAGACGTATTAGCCAGTTCTCATCACAGATACATTAAATAAAGTATCTTATGGATTATGGTCACTTCGCTGCTCCAAAAAAAACATTCTTAATTTGTCACTAAGTTCAAATAATCTCGACACTACCTCTCGACAGACATCGAACTTCACAGTGAAGGAGAAGTTGTTTTTGTTCACTGCCCATTTCGTCACACAACACTCCAACCAATCTAGAATTTTTAGGCAGTTCGTTGACAAAGTTAACAATTTTCACAGTATCGTCCATAGTTTTGTTTAGGCACTCATCCAAACTTTTACTGCCAGAGCCTATCGATGAAGGCAGCAATGACTCCATTTCCCCAAAGGGGCCACTGACTTAAGTTTGGCAACTACACCTGTATAAATGCCGGACATAGCACGGGCACCTTCATTTCTCAGACCTACACATTTTGACCAAACAATTTCATTTTCATTAAAAAAAGTGTCAACACATTTTTAAAAAAAATTCTCTCCCGTAGTTCTTGTAGGCAAGGACTTGCAAAAGTACATTTCTTCTTCCGCATAATCGTTGAACACAAAATAAATAAAAGGTAATAAATTTGCCTGACCAGCAACATCTGTGCTTCCATCAATTTGTAGTGAAAAATAATGACTTTGCTTCATAGTTGAAATCATTGTCTCCTCGACCAAATTAGACTTATTTCATCGATTCTCCTTTTTACAGTAGTGTTTGATAAAGGGATTTCACTTATTCTTTTTGACAATTTCCATCAAACAAAATATTAGATATTATTTTTGCTGCAGGAAAGATAAGTTGTTCACCTACTGTGTGAGCAGCTCCCTGCTTTGCTATTAACAAGGATAACTGGTAAGACGCTATGGTAGTTTGTTTGATTTGTTGGCCTGGTACTGACTTTTCCATTGTAGATTTGGTCGAAAGATAATGTCGTTTTTTATTTTAAAAGAATTTGAGAGGCTTACCTGTGAACTAAGGCTGCTTGGTTGACAAATGCCTGTCAAGTTTTGATGGCTTCCTGCTTTCATTGGACAAATTTTCACAACAAATCACGCACTGGGATATTGACTCCTCTTCAGTAGCAGAAAACATATACCCGTATTTCAAATAATCCGGGTTATACTTTCACCTGCCTGCATTGTAATTAAAAATACTTGGTTGTGGTTAAGTGACATTTTCATACTTATTTTTACTAGCCGCGGAGGTTGAAGTTTCCTCACCAAGTGGATACTCTCTTTTACAGCATGATCCAGTCCTCAACAAACTTCCCATAATCGCATTAAATCTATTCTCAATCAAAACAAAACACAAACAATAACTCACTCTCACAAGCCGAGAAAGACTGTTTCGATCAAAGACTTAGGTTTCAATTTAAGAATAAACAAGAAAATGACAATGAGAGAAGTAATACTGCAGGTGGCATGCGCGAGTACCTCCGCTCTAGGGCGGGGCTGTAGAGGGTGTGCTCAGGGTTTGCCATAACGATTGCGCGATTGCTGCTGCTGATATATCTCACAACGAGGTTATTGTACCGGCTGACTGTTTATTAAAACTTTTTTCTCACAAAGTTTTAAATTGAACTAATAACTTTCATGATTATTGCACTTGTAAAATATCGTGATATATTTTTTAAATCGATGAAATAAAAGATATAGTTTTTGTGGCAAAAACCTGGATTGTTCCGCGACCCATCAAAACACACGCCGCGATCATAGGAACCACTGCTCTACAGGAATTAGGAATTGGGAACAGGAAACCACTTCCTCCAGAATGCCAGATTCGAACGTTACCTTGTGTGGAGTAAATAATTAGAACTATGGTCCGAATTTCATAGTTTGATCTTTTCTGTATTGTCATCCGCTAATGGGGAGGAAACTGTTGATCAATTTACCTAGCAACCTGGCTTTCAATATTTTGCTTCGTGTATGTACATTTAGTCGCCGAAGTGGTAATTTTCTAGACCCTTCGGATTGATTAGCTCAAATTGCTAAACGGATGTCAGCCATATATGCTCGTTTGTACCAGCATCACATTGTGCTACCCCATCTACCGATGGTTCGGAGCACCGTAAACCAGAGGTCGGGATTCCGCAATACTGATCGCACTGGTAGTGTGCCCAGTGCTGTTGACCGCAGCGCTGCTATCATGCAGCCGCTGTGACCTTAGGACCGTGCTGAGAGGCTCTTTAAAGGACGCGACATCACGGTTGCTTCCCCGCTGCCTCTACAGCTCGCGTCGCTGCACAGCTGATGCTGCCGAATAGCGCTCCAGCAGCCCACATGTAAGCGGCTAAGAGTGTGGCTAAAACATTCAACTGCCGCTTACCAAATTTACAAATATTTCTCTTGAAGATGTGTTGGGTACTAAAGTAATTAGTAACTTTATCCTTTGAACAATCACACTTTAATAATTGCTAAATGACCAGAATAATATACACAATAATATTCACAATAATAAAACGAATAATATTCAGAAGGATGGAAAGGATAGTAAGGTGAAGATCAGTTTGGGTTTAGGAAAATTCGCGGTACAACGGAAGTAATTCTGTCTTTAAGATTAATACTTGAAGGGCGGATCAAGAAAAACAAAGATACTTTTATGACACTTTTTGATTTAGAAAAAGCTTTCATTAATGTTAGGCAGGGGCGTAGCTACTATGGGGCTAGGCGGTGCAGTAGTGCACCGGGGCCCCTACGCTCAGGGGGCCCCCAAACGCAGTTCAGAGGCCCAGGAGCCTTCATGGCAAACTGACAATCTTTTTTTTTTAGCCCTACAGTCGTCAAAGGGGACCCCTCACTAAGGGCCCTCTCACTGCTCAGGAAGCCCCCAACCATTGCTCACCAGGGAGGCCCCCAACCACTGCTCAGGTGGCCCCTAAGCACAACTCAACTGCCCCATCCTCAACTCAGGGGCCCTTACTAGCAACACAAAGCAAAAAAAAAAGGTCGCCCATCTGGCCTCAGGGCACAAAATAAATTTTTTGCACCGGGGCCCTTGTTGACCTAGCTACGCCACTGATGTTAGGTGCGATAAGATGTTCAAAATTTTAAAGAAGTCAGGTCTAAAGTATAGAGATAGAAGAATACAAACTATATAAGTATCAAGTGGCTATAATAAAAGTAGAGAATCACGAGAGACATGCTTCAGTTAAAAAGGGTGTGAGACATGGTTGTAGTCTATACCCGTTAATATTCAACTTGTATGTAGACGAAGCAATAAAGAAAGTCAAAGAAAAATTTCCATGTGTCATAAGTGTTCAGGGAGAAAAAATCAGTATGCTACGATTTGCTGATGACATCGTCTTGATAGCAGAAAGGGCTGAGGATATTGAGAAGTTACTGAATGGCTTGAACAAAATACTGAAGGAAGATTTTGGACTGAATATAAATCAAGGCAAGACAAAAAGTGATGAAATGTAGCAGAAATTATACCTATACTAGTAGATTAAATATAAAAATAGGATCAGGTGCAATAGGAGAAGTAAGTGAATTCTGTTACTTGGGAAATAAAATAACAACCGATGGCCGAAGCAGGAATGACGTTAAAAGCAGAATAGCACTAGCAAAAAGTGCCTTCATGAAAAAGAGAAATCTTTTGGTCTCAAATATTGATTTAGGAATTAGAAAAAACTTTTTAAAACTCTTTTTGTGGAGCACAGCACAGCACTTTATGGTAGTGAAACATGGACTTTAGGAATACCGGAAAGAAAAAAAAAATTGAAGCATTTGAAATGTGGTACTACAGAAGAATGCTGAAAATTAAGTGGTCTGACAAAGTACGAAATGAACGATTTTTCGATGATGGGTGAGGAAAGAAGCTTGTGGAAGAAGCTTTCAGAAAGAAGAGACAGGCTGGTAGGTCATATTTTAAGACATGCTGGATTGGTTAATTTGTTAGTGGAGGGAACAGTCGAAGGTAAGAACTGTAGAGGAACACAGAGATTAGAATATATGAAGCAGATAATTGAGGACGTGGGCTGTAAGGGGTATGTAGAAATGAAGAGGTTAGCACAGGATAGGAAGGGATGGAGGATTGCATCAAACTAGTCAAAAGACTGATGGCAGCAAAAAAAACTGAAGGCAATACTTGCTGTTCAATAACTTCAATTCCATAGAGTCAATCAATGGATATTTTGACTGATTGCTTAGCGTTTCTCCTTTCCAAATTATACATTGATTGTAGAACAGATACCATTTATTTTTCCTCAAAGTAATGCCTTAAATACATCTGATTACGACTGATTTATGAATACACCATCCCATACAATAACTTCCACATTCACATTGACGCCGAAAAATACCTTACCAAACTACGGAAAATGTTCTAGCATTGCCATGTTTGACAAACGTCTCAAATATATCAAATAACCCTGGAACTCGTTGACATTCTCAAAAATTCACAAATAACAGTATCTTCTGCATAGAGAAAGATCACTTGATTCGTTCCTAGTCATTTTTTCAGCTCGGTGTATTTAATGCCAGTAAAATTAAATAAATTTTCGCAGTTGTAATCTTGATCGTTAAGCTTATCCCATTAAATTGTTGGAAACCGCGACTAACAAAACGTATCCACATTAATCCTAGCGGTAACTGACGATCAAATTCTCTCTGAAACAGCACAAACTTACAAAATCGTTTGTTGACGGTAGCTTCGTGGTATCCCGAAAGCCAGCATCCGACATTTCTTTTTCTCTGTGTGATGATAAAGAATACGCTAAGTAATGAATAAATGAGATTTAACCAAGCGGTAATGTAAATACAGACGTAGCCTTACAAGTTTGTGGAGTTAAGTGCAGAGATTAGTGCCACAGAATGACTTTGAAAGTTAAATGAAACTTCAGACTCCGAAGTTTACAAATCTCTGTGCTATAAAAACTTGCCAGGTATTCTATTGTTTTATCTATTAATTGCACCGTCGCATACTCTGCCCATTCGCTTTGTTGCATTGTGATTATTTTCCTTTATTCCATTCTATATTACATCTGTGTTGTTATTGTGTGTTCGCCCAGCAACACTTTAATCATCTAGTTGAACTTTCCTCTTCGACTTTTCTCGAAATTCTTATCGCATGATCCAACTCATGTTTGCTTATCTACATGATTCTACATGTGAATGTGTGATTAATCTTTTTTCCTTTGTGCTATTTCGCTCACTTCCCTTCTTAGTCCATTAACCCGTATCTTACTATTTTTCTCTGAGACATACATTTGCTCAAACCATCTTTTGTCTGGCCAGAAACATATATTTACTCTACATTCAGAGAAATAAATAGTTTCCCGACGGATATTGTAGTGATTGACACCAGCACGTCATCCCCACCCAGGCAGTGATCCAGTGAACACTGGAGGGATATTCAGACTAATTATCGAGGAGCCGAGGCAGCGAACTTTTTTCATTATATGAAAACCAACCTCAAAGTACAATGTTCAACAATGTACTGGCTATCGGAAGTTTTCGTTTAGTGGTTCGGTGTCTAAAGGTTATCAGTATCACTCTCTGAATACTTGTACTAAATGAGCAGAGTGCTTAAGCGATTGAGGCAAGTATAGACAAGAAATTCCAGCAGTGGTGTATTCCACGAGTTTCTGCAACTACAGGTCTCCGCCGGCCACAAGATAAAGGATGGTATGATGTGGTAGTTATAAGTTAGCCTGTAGGATATGTGGAACAAATGATATTTTGGAACTGATGTTGCATCCAGTCGTTTTTTAGAATTTCCAAAGCACCATGTGTTTCCACCGTCAGTATACACTCCTGGAAATTGAAATAAGAACACCGTGAATTCATTGTCCCAGGAATGGGAAACTTTATATACACATTCCTGGGGTCAGATACAACACATGATCACACAGACAGAACCATAGGCACATAGACACAGGCAACAGAGCATACACAATGTCGGCACTAGTACCGTGTATATCCTCCTTTCGCAGCAATGCAGGCTGCAATTCTCCCATGGGGACGATCGTAGAGGTGCTGGATGTAGTCCCGTGGAACGGCATGCCAAGCCATTTCCACCTGGCACCTCAGCTGGACCAGCGTTCGTGCTGGACGTGCAGACCGCGTGAGACGACGTTTCATCCAGTCCCAAACATGCTCAATGGGGGACAGATCCGGAGATCTCGCTGGCCAGGGTAGTTCACTTACACCTTCTAGAGCACGTTGGGTGGCACGGGATACATGTGGACGTGCATTGTCCTGTTGGAACAGCATGTTCCCTTGCCGGTATAGGAATGGTAGAACGATGGGTTCGATGACGGCTTGAATGTACCGTGCACTGTTCAGTGTCCCCTCGACGATCACCAGAGGTGTACGGCCAGTGTAGGAGATCGCTCCCCACACCATGATGCCGGGTGTTGGCCCTGTATGCCTCGGTCGTATGCAGTCTTGATTGTGGCGCTCAACTGCACGGCGCCAAACACGCATACGACCATCATTGGCACCAAGGCAGAAGCGACTCTCATCACTGAAGACGACACGTCTCCATTCGTCCCTCCATACACGCCTGTCGCGACACCACTGTAGGCGGGCTGCACGATGTTGGGGCGTGAGCGGATGACGACCTAACGGTGCGTGGGACCGTAGCCCAGCTTCATGGAGACGGTTGCGAATGGTCCTCTCTGATACCCCAGGAGCAACAGTGTCCCTAATTTGCCGGGAAGTGGCGGTGCGGTCCCCTACGGCACTGCGTAGGATGCGACGGTCTTGGCGTGCGTCCGTGCGTCGCTGCTGTCCGGACCCAGGTCAACGGGCACGTGCACCTTCCACCGACCACTGGCGATAACATCGATGTACTGTGGAGACCTCGCGCCCCACATGTTGAGCAATTCGGCGGTACGTGCACCCGGCCTCCCGCATGCCCACTATACGCCCTCGCTCAAAGTCCGTCAACTGCACATACGGTTCACGTACACGCTGTCGCGGCATGATACCAGTGTTAAAGACTGAGATGGAGCTCCGTATGCCACGGCAAACTGGCTGACACTGACTGCGGCGGTGCCCAACCGCTGCGCAGCTAGCGCCCTTCGACGGCCAACACTGCTGTTCCTGGTGTGTCCGCTGTGCCGTGCGTTTGATCATTGCTAGTACAGCCCTCTCGTAGTGTCCGGAGCAAGTATGGTGGGTCTTACACACCGGCGTCAATGTGTTCTTATTTCAATTTACAGGAGTGTAGTTCGACATTTAGTTAGAGATCATCGATACGCTAGTACGGAATTCATCTGAGATGATAAAGTGCTGGTAATCCCAAGCAACAGCTATCTACTGGCATTGTCTTACTCCATTCACAGATAAAATTATATTATTATACAATTATAATTGAAATATAATTGTTGGAGGCATAAAAATCGATTGGTAGGTATAGGGAGGGAGTAGTAAGATGGGCGGAAGTGTGATAGGTAGTCAGTGTTCCTATTTGTCTACGAATCATGTAGGATTCAGTGCAAATGGGTTTATCATTTATTCCCTGGTGTAGCATGTAGGTGGAAATTCAGGAGCATTCCATAACACCAGTGTGATTACGGAAAGCTATTTGACACCTGTAGTCAGGATTGCAGGCTTGCCTGTAACGAGTTCTGAACCTGTGCCCGTTGTACTTACCCGTGTCCAAGATAGTGGTGCTACCAAAAGCAAGTTCAAAATGCTCTCTTGAAACACTTTTAGGTGATGTCGAAGGAAATCCATTCCGTACGTCTTTAAAATTTTGTATTTAGGTTTAAGTAACATGAGAACAAGAATAAAAGTATATTTTCTATGTGAAAAAGTACACGACGATGATAGGAAGATTTTGTTTTTGTTTCAACAATAAAATTATTTAGAATACGCTAATTAACATTCTCTGGAAACTAGTATAAGTTTTTAACCACGATCTTCAAACTTGTTTTTCGTTAAAACGATGAGCGAGGTAAATAATAACTTACTATGAACGTTCCATTTATGTTACAATTTTGCTGTAACAGCAACTCTACCCTCCTGACCGCTATCAGATAGAGAATAATGATCGACATCAAATTCTAATGGTGTGATAACAAATCGACACGTGCACTACATTTTTTGTTTGTCTGTAGGGTTACATTTTTGTTGTTAGTTGATGTGGTAGCGGTTAATTCTACTCCGCGCAGTCATAACAGGTTGTAAGCGGTTCGGCGGGAGAGTAGCACTCAAGGGGATGCCAGCTGGATCCCTTTAGTGGCGGGCCCGCTTTACGACGCTGCTGCCCTCTTTTGCTGACTCTAGTTATCTCGCCACGTCCCAAGGGTACGAGTTACGGCTTATCCTAACCACAGAACTGCCCGCTCGCTCGACACGTGTACGTCGCAGATACACCGTCCCACAACTAATTTGCCCCTACCACACAGTACATGAGTAACGTTGCAATACAGAATCACATGGTCCGCTGCAGTTCGTGGGTGGGAATAGTATGACGGACTGACCTTAATGAACTGCACAGAAAATGATTATGAGATTCACAAAAGAGTGGTAAAAGAAATTAGTTAACAGATGATTAGGATGTTTATATTTCGTGACTGTCGTATGTACGTCACCAGCACAATTCCAGTCTGCAGCCTCATATAAAATATCTAACATCATCTTCTCCACTCAACAGTGTTAAAGAAACACTGTAATAATTTGCTCAAATCTAGTTATAGTTAAATTCTATATTCACTGGATTTTTTTTCGCTCCTTGCCGATGCAAGCACAAAATAAAGTTGTTCGTTTGTGCTGCATCAAGGAAAATTAATTAACTAAATAACCTGATTTTTCAAGAGAGCTGGTATGCTAAAAGAGCAAAAATATTTGAGTCAGCTGATTTTAAAGCTTAGTAAGCCTCAGAAAGCAACCCAAAGTAAAACATAAATAAATTAATAAATATATAAAAAATAAACAGTGACTCTGCTTCGAAATAAATAAATAGTATGAACTGACGCTGAGTAACGGAAATAAAGAATGCTGAGATTTATGACAGTTATTACGATACTGATATGTTTAGTTCCTCTCCAAAAAAAAAAAAAAAAAAAAAAAAAAAAAAATGTAATTTAGGCATTAATAGTGTTTTAGTTTTCGCGCCGTATCACAACCCTCTTCATATTGTCAGAGATATTTCTAAAGTAGTTACAATGATATGTTGAAATTCTGTAAAGACTTCTTAGGTAATATTCATGGTCATTTAATGATATTGCAGTCGTAATGTAACATAGAGAATATTGAACGTCGTATCTCCAAAATACTTTTGCTTCATTGTGTATCCTAATGTGCGCACAACCCACAAGTCATCACTGGACAACGTATGCCTAAACCCCTTAACGTCGTCACGGCTGATATATGTAATTTCTGTCCTTTGGCGCTCTGAGTATAAATGTTCGAATAAGCGGATATGTATATAAAAGATAAATAACGGTTCTTTAAACGAATGGTTTTAAACAGTCGTGAAATATACCGATATCTGATAATGGTCGCATAAAAAATTAGCAAGGAAAAAAAAGAGAAAAAGAATATAAACTTTCAGGATTCTACTATATAAGATTATTATTACAATTCTGTTAACTTTTTAACTATGTTTTTTTTCTTCGGTGTGCACAGTACGCCGATGTGCCACACACTGGGTCTTGGAGGTATAACGCACTGGGCACAAGACCAGGCTCTCACGGACCGGCCGTCCTGACTGGTTTTTAGGCGTTTTTCTGCAGCCATCAATGCGAATTTCGAAACGGTCCCCAATCTCTGCTCATAAACTAAACATTTCACAAACAAAAAACTATACTTCTCACATACAAAACATAGTTACATATTTCACGGATAGATGGCAACACTTCACTTTCCCTGTTAGTACTTAATATGACATGGCAGTACTTATAAACTGCTTGGCGTCTGCAAACGTAAGCAGGCGTACAACCAAAGCTCCAATTTTGACTATGCCAGCGATAAGTTAAACTGTGTGTTGTGAAAAGATGGTGAAGAAAAAATAACAATTTTCAATAGATAATTTCATGTTTGTTGCTAGATTTGATAATTATTTAGCAGTAGCTAGCTGCCAACAGTGGAATTGGACGATTACTATGCACCCATCGAAATTTCCCACTACAGATAGTGAAATAAATATTGTTGCTTAGATTTAAATTCTGCGGTATTCGGATAATTTCTTGACAACACTTCACACAAGGGAGCATGTTTAATATATGCCATGTTATAACTGCTTTTGAGATGTTTGTGTGCAATCAGATTCTCCGCGGCAGATCCTCCATGAAAACACTTTGGACATAAACTGTTTCATGTAACATTTGATGGAGAATATTTCAAATTAACCCATGTACTTTAGCCAAAGTAACTTAACGACAGCCTATGCATTTTTTCCTCTTATGGCATTAGGCCTCGACATTAGAAGTGGGAGTGGACTGGGGGCAAGGGACTGGAAGGAATTCGGGCAAGGCCTTTTAAAGCAAGCATCCCGGCATTCGCCTGGATTAATTTAGGGAAACCATATAAAACTGAAATCTGGATGCCCGCACGAGGATTCGAACCGGTGTCCTCCGGAATGCGAGGTCAGAGCGTTATCGCTCACCCACCATCCGGTGCCATCCTACGACCATTTAATGTGAAAAGCATTTGATTTCTTTTGAGATTTGAATGTTAGGATTTCATTGTAGTTTCATACATGGAAACGACGAAATACTAAAGAATGACGCTGTATTTTAAGGTTTCCTTAATCATTTATATACCAGTGATGATTTCAGGGCTCCTCAGTTGGTTTCTAATTTGTATTTAACTGACACGCATTCTTCGCACTATGTTCGAATATATATATATAAAAGTTATAATGATTGAAATAAAATAATATCACTGTGCTAAGACTTCTCAAAAACATTTTTTTCATAATGGGGTCTCCATTAATGGCGTGAGGTGTAAATGGGGGGGGGAGGGAAAAAAGTTGTGAGGTCGATTTAATAGAGTTCTAATTCTGATATTAATATAATATGCTTTAAAATTTAAATTACACCTCTAATTATAATTTTTGGCAACTGAAATATTTCATGAAATTGGTACTTTAATCTTTAAAATCAGCCTTTCTGTTTCATACATATTACTCTAGAGAATGTACTGAATTATCTTATGCAAATTAACCTATAGCGAACAACAGGGATCATGTTGTGCCTAATCGTGTTCGTTGAGAGTAAGTGGATGTTACTTACTGCATGATCTGATGCCCATATGTGCTTTGTAATACCTGTGTTCCACGCACCCTCTTTCCTCCTGTCACCTGTTCACCATTAACAGATCCTCCTGCCTATAAACGTCCGGCCCATCGTGTGACTGGCCAGGTCCGATGCTCTTATCGATTGCATCTCACACCCCGACGGAACATGTCGACCGACTAGACTACTGCGCCGATTGACTTCGATCTCTCGTAAGGCAATTTGCTGTCATTCGCGACTATCGAGCAGCAGTATCGCACAGATCCCGCAGCATCCAGCAGCCTCAGATAATGCCAAAGCCACCCCTCGAAAACGTCGGCTTCTGAAGTCTTCTATGCAAACCATCTGCATACACAGAACTAACACCTCAGCTACCCTTCATTATTTCATGCAAGACGAATATTAACAATCAATAGAATCAAAACCGAACGGAAACGAAATCTGCCTTCACTTTTATAATTTAAGCGTCCCGATTGCGTCTCGAATGATTTCGGATAGACTATTGTCAGCAAGGGCGGACCGAGTATTGAACCCAAGTCGTCCTGTATGGTATATCCGAACATACCACTGATCCACCATGTTAGGCATGAGTACTGTAATTCTGCCTAATAGTGTGGTGTACGTGAAATTCTTTGCCAAACACTATGTACTTTATCATTGGACGTAATACAGAGAGTTGAACCACATAAATGGTTTTGATCAAACTATAAAGTGTGTAATGTCAGACTATTCATGATATTGTATGATAAACTGAATATCATTTACGAAATTTTCTTCAATTATCTTTGTTCAAGTACGCTATTTAAATATATCGAATGTTCTAGGGTTATGGAAGAGAGTCTCTTTCTTTCCATCTTAAAATTCAGCGTAGTTAGATAATCGTATCACTACAAATAAGTCGTGAAGAAAGCCAAGGTTGGATGCCACTGGGTTAGTTCCTCGGCAATAGGTTGGGAAGATTTTTGTGCGCTTTTTGTCTTAAACATCTGTTTACTGTTAATATTCCTCCCACCGGAAATATACTGTATGTTCTAAGATAATGCCACTGATTATAATCGATATGACCGAAGTCTAGTTAAGAATTGCTTTTAAACTTTCTTATTACATCTCCCGAATCGCAAATAAGTTGAAGGCTTATGAAAATGTTAGTCATAAATATGAAACGGAGCAAAAAATATAAAGAACATATTAAAAATCTTCATGAAGCAATCCAAGAAAAAGATAAATTTTATACGTAAACAGTAGTCAAGTCAATGTTCCAGAAGCAATTCACTTGATATACCAAGAAATAGCGTTATCAGTTGTCATTAGGAAGATGATTTAGCACAAGGTATAAAAACAACTATTATGTCGCAATTACAATTTATGTTCAATTCACACGAACATTACACGGTGTCTAATATTATGCTAATGGAGATATTATTCATTGAATCATTACACCAAAATAATTGTTTCCTTCTGCTGACAGACCTTCTGATACTAATTACTCTGAATAACATTTTTATAATATGAAATATAGTCAATTGAGTTTCAGTCCAAACTAGGACCAATATAATAGTAGTAAATGTATGAAATAACTTACAAAATGAGTTTAAAATGGACAGCTTAAAAGTCTTTTGACAGTAAGTTTTAGTTAAAATGATGAATGAATCAGTAGTTACGTAAGAAATTCAAAACTCTTGAAACAACTGTATATATATCATAATCCGTTTAGATAAATTTGTCAATGATCGAACCCTATAGCTTCAAATATGCTAGTAATATAAACTATTTTCATATCATATCCCATCGTGTTCAGCCAATCTTAACTTAATATCAATCGATACCTAAAGATATTTCCATTATCGTCTCAGTCTAGTTTATGGTTGATCCACGTCAAGAGATGACGTGTTGGTGGATTGATTCATCCAGTACCTACAGTTAGCAAGTTACAGCAGGAAAAATAATTTTCTTATTCCTAAAATGAGTAACCATAGGGTCTTGTGTTCATGACCTCTTTTAGTAAAATAGTGAAATATTTTCCTTGAGAACACCAGAAGTTTTAATATAAGATTGTTTCTCTAAACCACAGGTTTTTGTCACACTTTTCTATGTGATACAGCTCGAGAGCTCTGGTAAGATAATTAACTTTTAACAAAGTATTTGATTATATTATATCCTTAAAACCAGGTTGGAAAATCGAGTGTAGTGTTCAACACAGCAATTGTCTTAGTCAAGAACTCGATAAAATGTCATTATTTCAGACGGTACGATTGCCATCGAATACTGAAACTTTTGAATTAGGGAGATTTGCGTTATTTGAGACTTTTATCTAACAGAGAGCATGTAGCATTTTCTGTCTTGAGAAGAGAAAACTGTTGCGAAAAATCTAATTCTAGATTAATTAACTCCATCATTACTTACGCAGGCTGAAATTCGATTGGAAAACTAATATCTCTGTGGTTTGGTAAGCT
The DNA here is from genome assembly GCA_031002005.1 of Vandiemenella viatica. Lineage (NCBI taxonomy): Eukaryota > Metazoa > Arthropoda > Insecta > Orthoptera > Morabidae > Vandiemenella > Vandiemenella viatica. Next base: position 224,085,214 of record CM061920.1, on the reverse strand, counting down.
AGTTTTACTTCCCCCGTAGTTAGAGCTGTAAAATGTCAGTATGCGAAGTTTAGAAAATTCACGCAATCGTAACGCAATATCCACGAAAGTAATAAATTCGTAAGAAGCAGAAGGATTATCATTATTGATTTAGACTATTTTTAAATTTAAAAAAATTAAATATCATAGCTCTCTTTTTTCCTTACGTTCAATTTTAAATATTACAACAATGTATAAATTTGTAATTTTTTGTATTTAAAGCTTGCTTTTTACTGGTTGAAACAATTTTTTTGGGGTAAATATGGAATATTATCTTTTACAAGATATTGATATACCCATTATGAAACAGGTGACTTCTACCTAAATTGCTAGTTTCTGTTGCAATTTCAGTATTTAAACGTAAAATTGCTCGTTCTGTGGGTCAGATTAAAATATTCTCATTCTGTGCATTGAATTCTGCAGGAGATGATTAATTCAGAAGCCAGAAACCGATCGGAAAACCTCTCACTGCGAGCAGAGAGCTGCTGTGTGAATATTTTATCGCCGAGGAAATTGTATTCTGGAGCAGACTCTCAGGAAAGCAAAGAGTTCCCTTGTTGCTTCCCGTGCGCCATAAACGGAGCGATGTGCCGTGTGAATATCGCATAAGGGCTGCAACATTTGATTCCACTACAAGGAGTAGTCGCGGTAGATCTACAGTCTCAGGCTATTAGAATATTGAGCCTATTTATAAAATTTGACCATCCGTTGATTAGAAAATTTATTCTATACTGGAATCAGTAATAAAAAATATTCCAAGAAAAAGTAGCACCAAGTTTTGAAGACGAAACGCTTACGTTGGAACCGCCGATACGGCACCCAAATTTCCGTCTTCTTTGGTTTCCCAGAATCATTCTGCCTGAATGCCTGCATGTATACCTAAACCATCTCACAGCTCTTTTCTTCACCAACAACCATTCTTCTGAATTTTCAGCAGACACTAAAGGAAAGTATTTGTTTCTAACAACAGGATTTTCCACTTTCGGTGCTGATACATAAAGAAAAAATTGCTATATTCCCAACATGTTAGTTAATTTTATTTGATTAGTTTCTTGCTTGTTCAGAGAACCACTGTTATGAAAGACTATCAAAAGCGATGTGAACCCTTTACCATTAAAACTGGCTGTCCCCATGCGAGAATAAGTCCAGAAATCTGCACAATGTGTATTATAATAATCTGTAACACATATTAGCTAAGTTAGTTGATAGATCTGACTGGTGGATATTCCATCCACCGCCTTCTATATTTAAGCTGATTATGCAAGATAAAATTAAAGACGGGAAACAGTAACGTGGCTAAACTCGGGCCTTTAAGAATATGATCGGAGGAACATATCATCCAAAGAATACTATACGTTACTGCTAAAGTGCAGATTATATACGTAACGTGCAGACTAACGAGGGTCATCCGTTAACTTGCTGAAAATTGATTCATTTCCCAAAATAACTAGGCATTCTTTAAATTACACTAGATAATCTGCACATTACCTACAAGGCACTCGTTAAAGTTAAAATAAGATGTTATTTATATATTTTCCGATATCTAAATAATCAAGTTAATACAATCAAACAATCAACAAATTAGTTGATAAAATTGATCATCAATCAATTAAAAAACTATAACACAAAGATAAAAACGGTTTTAATTATTATTACAATTAAGAATATGAATTTGCAAAACATATGATAAAATTATACTTCTTCTAAGTGCAACCTAAAAATTGGTGACAGAATTACACAGCAATTGGTTCTAGTGACAAGAACACCTTTTTTTGTTGGTACATTTAGATTTGCAGCAGCATTTTCGAAAACCGTGCCCTATACCAAGGGATTGTTGATATATCTACAGCAGGATCTTCTCCTTTCGTTAAAAATCTCTCTTTGAACTAGAATTCACATATTGCATAAAATTGTTTTAAAACAACCATTTTAGTACTAAGTTTATAAAAGCCGTCCTCGGTTTTACTAAGAACCATTGCTAAAATCGTGCGGGCAACAATTTTTGCTCAGCCTGCTTCGGATATCTGAATTCTCAAAGTAACACCTTCATCGAAATTTCGATGCTTTATATTAGAAATAACTAAAAGAGGAAAGAGGGGTTTGGGAGGGGGGAGAAGGAGTAGGGAAAGGAAATGAGAGGAAGTTTTGAACATTATTGCCGTTAAAACTATAAGCTTTGCTCGTTAACGGAACAAATCGGTTAATCTGAAGATTAGCTAGGCAATGTGCACATTAGCGTATTTCGAGCTTTGACGGCAACATATTTACCAGTTGCGCAGTTTTGTTCAACATTTTGCTGTAATTTATCCGTGTAGAACTACAACAGTAGTGATTGTGTTTACTTGTTTTGTCATTTTATTTCGATTAATATTACGTTTCATATTCTTAACCGTGTGCCAACAGGACTGTAAATTCTTCAGAATTACTTTGGTAAAACGCGCCTCTAAACCAGTTATCAGAAGATTTACATCTCATGTTTCCACATTGCGTCGTTTTACTATTGGACAAGGTACTGCTTCAAGAAGAACATTCGGCTAACTGGTAACGCCCTGGCGTGTTAATGCTCGCAGTTTGTAACCTGTCTCCACTTACAATGTTTCTGCTTTATTTTCTTTTGCAGGTATAATTTAGGTGTGAAACACGAAATATCTCCGTTGTTGACAGTTAACAGCTAAAATATTTCACGAAAATAACCAATTAAACTTCTACACCAATAACCCGACACTATGACAATTGTAACATGGAGCAATAGAAAGCCATACCCAGAGCTTATCAACAGTGATAAAGATACAAATTATTATTATACCTGATTGCTATAGGCTACAGAAAACGTAAATGTATATTGTTTTTCTATAGAATTAAGGATAACGTAATATTTATTTTAACTTCATATTAGTCTTAACGGGTTTTTACCCTCGTACATAACGGATGGCAGTATTGTCAAATGTTGTTTGCGGATTTTCCAGATAATGAGACGTGCCTGATGGACACAATTTCTTCCGAAGTAGTGGCAGTTCCATGCAGTGGAGGAATAAAAAAATGCAAAAATATTTATCTAAAACATAAATACAGAAGAAAACAAAGAGAACTAACAAAGGGGAATAAGGGTGCTACTCCTTTGATTTTTCATGCTACTTATTGAATCAACATCATTTTAATATATCACCAACCAATTAACAGCAAAAATCGTAAATTACACACTGGAAAAGTCATAGGCACACGAAGTAATATTTTATATTTTTCCCCAGTTTCCATACGGGTTTTTGACACAAAAGCAGTATTTCACATTCAGAAGTCATAAATCACAAGTAAACAAAAACAGGTAACTTTATGGACTATATAAAAAATTATTTCTCTGACTATTCTACATGTAGATGAGTGGAAAGAATTTAAATGCAGCTTATCAGTTATCAGATATTCTAAAATTCCAAGAGCCACTGCGGTAATCAGAACTTCATGAATTTGCAATACTAAGCCAATAAGCGTCTTTTGGCCCATTCCTTTAGTTGGTAACTATTCACTGACAAAGGACAGCTCCTCAGACGGTACAGACCTGTTTGTATCCTTCAATGATGCAGATTTCATCCCAAAAGCTACAGCAGGTTGGTTTGAATAAAAAATCTCAAAATACAAACGCAATTGTGTAATTATAACGATATCGAGATTCAAATTACATGTCACTCTAATTTAGTAGCATCAGAGACAGCAAGAACATCAAATGAGTTTAAATAGTCAAAGGGGCCTCAGCGGGACTCCAAAAGGTAACTGCAGTGAACATGAAGTCAAAATCTGAATTGCTCTAATACAGTGATTTGTAGAGAATTTACTGTCAAAATAATTAGCTTTGTTTAATCTACTCTCAAAATTATTACTGTTTTATAGTAATAAAATCATGATTGATGCTTATTAAATGGAAAGCCACTCAGAAGCAGTAATCTCTCGAATAATTACTTGTGATTTACTGTATTAGTTGATTATAGTCCAAGTATATTAACATGGGATTTATAATCGCTTTGAGAAATGCTCGTATTTGTATATTTCCAGGTCTTTTGTTGAATCGAAATTACAAATATGGAGTTTGCTGCTATGAGGGTAGGATGAGAAGAAATGCACACAAGCCGGTAGAGCACAAACAAAATCACCTTCAGCAGCACACCCGTGGGCATGTGGAAGTAACATTCCTCCTCTATACGCATTCGCAGGTTTGAAGGCGTTGAATTCATCCAGTGTATTTTGAGAAGCGGAAGTATGAAGACGTGTTCTAGTGCTATGTCAATGCGAGGTAAGCAGCGTGCTGTTATCGATTTTCTAACTGCTGAAAAAGTGACTCCTACTGAGATACATCGTTGTTTAGAGGTTGTTTGTGGTGACGATGCTGTTGAAGGTCTACTGTTAATCGATGAGCAGTAAATTTTTTTGTTTACGAGCCTGGAAAAGCCATAACTGTTGATGAAAATCGCAGTGGACGTCCAATCACTGCCACAGACGATAAACGTCACAAACTCGACGACGATTTGATTCAAAATGATCGGAGAATCACTGACAAGCGTGTCACAAACCATATTGGAATATCCAAGGAACGCGTCACGTATAATCTGCTCATGATGGGTACCACGCCGTGTCATAGACTGTAGAGGCTCTGAGAAACCTCAAGTTTGAACTCTACTTACTCCACCGATCTTGCACCTTGCAATCCCCCCCCCCTTTTCCACCTACTCAAGAGAGACCTCAATGGTAATCATTACACCTCAGACGATGAGGGGAAGGTAGCTGTCAAATCCTGGAATCGACAAGAGTCGAAAAAAATTTTCAGTGACGGAGTAAAAAACCTTTTTACTCATCGGGAGAAATATGTTAGCCTTAACGGTGGCTATGTTGAAATATAAATGATTTTGAAGTTTAAAAATTGAACTTTAATGAACTTCTCGTCCGATCTTGATCTTTGTTTTTATTCTTGTTCTACAAGCATGTGTGCTTTTCTTTTCGGATTTCCCTCATACATTCCAGTAACGTATGAAGTATAAACCTTTTGGAAAGACACCCAAGGAAGTTGTATTCTAACTATTTTTTAAAGTTCTTTTACAAACATAAGTAAGTACAGAAGCGTAAAAATTAGAAAAAAACCCCAAAAAAACAGAACTCTCTGAAGGGCCGTTTCTGTAGTTTGAGGCAAAATCGTCGATTTTGTTTATTCTATCCACAATGATTCATAACTAATCACTACAGAACTTCCTTCACCGCCATACTTTATCACTATTTGCAAATACGTCTTAGCCGTAAATAATTATCCGTAAAATCTGACTAACAAAACTTCAATAAGCTTCCAGAGAGTAATCAAAAGTATTTCGATGGAACACAATACATAAAAAATTCGACATCAGCATTTTCCTTTATCAGCACCTGATTAAGGCTATATTGATATATTTTAATTTCATCTTGTGAAATGTATTACTTATTTCCCAGCGATGAATAGCTGAGAATACGACTTAAAATAAGTCGTATGCACTTGACAAGTTTTCGCCTGCTAGTTTTGATTTGTACACTTCCATCAGTTGTTTTGATGTTTCTCTTTCTAAAGCTGCGCTGTTATTTACATAATAAACATCAACGTACGTTTGTTTAATGAGCTGAAAATATGTTGAGTAAAAAAACTAAATTCAGATAAAGAATAAGATTAAAATGGAGTACAACACCATCTGTCACGAAAGTAGTTAATGAATGTTTTATACAACTTGTACCGTAATATAGAACTGTCAGGAACTAATATTTTGTAGTAAATCTTGGTATTCTATTGAAGGGTTAAGTAACAAAACGGTGGAACATTAATGATTCAAGGTATTACACTATACATTAGAAGTGAAAATAATATTATTAATAATTCTATAATGACGTTGAGACTAAATGAGACTTCCTTTTAAAATTATTAAACCGTAGACTTTAAGTCCAATGACGCAAGACAGTATTTATAAATTAGAAAATTGAGAAATATCGATTATTGACCTCAAAAGCAGGAAATTGGGGTTTCCATTAATTAAAATTGCTCATTAATTTGAGATATACCCACCGCCATTTCGCATGTTTCATGAATGTTTTGAATATACTACAATGTTACACATGAAAGAATTTTTAATTATATTTAATGAGTGAAGGAACTTAATACACACAACAATAATATCTAATACGGGTATCTTTTCAGTAACATGATCGTAAAATTTCACGTAAATTAATGAGAATACTGTTTCGCAACTTTTTGTGTATACTAAAGCATGTATCCAAAGAATTGCCTTTATTTATTCTTGGGGCACAGGATATGAGGTTATGCGTACATACTGAATCGAAACTGGGATTATTTTCGAAGGATGGGTAAAATGCGAGTACAAAATTTCATTACAATCGACCCAATATATAACATTTTCATTACTGAAATAAAAGCGCCAGTCTAATGACCATCTGTTTAACTGCCCATAAAGCTCGAGGGGACCAAAAATAATGAGCGCTGACCGTAATATCCAATATTAATGTAGTTTCCCAGTGACCGTCATGATACCAAAAATTACTCATTTGTTTTCACAGTCTAATTCCGTTGTAGTATAAATATTTCCCCCGTAGGTGGACAAACGTAAAATTACAAGATAATCATAACTTTCACGGTTTGTAAATTCTTTCGAAAAAAGTAAAGCCTAGCCTAAAGATCAATATAAAATCGTTATAAATTTGTACTTAAGATACTTTGCTCATTCGCTCTGCTACTTTAATGGTATGAGTAAAAAATGTAGTCAATTAATTACTTTATAATTTATACTAATAAGACATTAATAAATTTAATCACGCGTAGATTACAGTTTGATAATATCGTTATTCAACTTTCTGCAAAGTATATATAGTAACTGATGTTCACAGATTTCGTCAAAATCATTCATTAAGACAAGTATAAAATATTTGAAAAGATCCATATTTTACTTCGGAAAACTGCCTTTTAGGTAACTAACGAAGAACAATAATCACAAAGAAATGTTAATATTGTATTATGGAAGGTAGTAACAACAATCCCAGTGGCAAAATTGATGGAAACCAAGTACATCTGCAGATTTTATAATTTTGTTTCAAGAAATGGTAAAATGAATCTTGAATTATGTCCAGACTGGTTTTCAATCCTTTTCTTGCTCACGATTTCTAACTTCCTTGATGATTCCCTTGTGTACTCATATGATTAGAAAATGCCTTTTTCTCTCCATAATTTTTAAATAAAACTTCAAACTGTACTGCTAAGCTTCCTAAGAAATATGCTTTTCAAGACGCAGTGTTAGGTAATTCATGAAAATTGCGAAAATTAAGGGACATAAATATAGAAACTATTCTTGCTACTTGCTGCACCAATGCCATATGTAATAAGAGTTAATTTGGAAGGATGAAATATTACTGTATTTATACTTTTTTATCGCGAACAATTATTTTCGACATGTAAAAACTTGAGAATTGTTGTATTTAGGTCTCCTAATTCTGACAGTGGCAAACAAATTATATTTGCAGATTACGGTGACTTTGAGCTCTGTATTACAAAACCGATGAAATTTTTAATACAAATTTTGGAAGAAATTAACATTTTCTTAAGTCATTCTGTCACATTTTAAGACACGCGGGTACGGTTAATTAGTTATGAGAGGAAATTGCGGAAGAAAAGAAGAAAAATACAGTGACTGGAAAATATGTTCTCTTTCCTTGAATCTTTATTCCAAAACCAAAGTATTATTTGTTCACTTCCTTCATTAATACAAACTGAAGGTGTTTCTAAATCATTAACCATTATGAGTAAGATAGTTTAAGATATCTGTGCCAACTTGTTTAAGCAGCCAATAAATGTAAGTAAACTGTAGGATGTACAAAACCTAACGCCTATATTAAATATCTTGATATGATTTCTTTTTTAGTTCAGTACCTGTCCTCAAAAATGAAACATCAGAAGTAAAATTCCCAATAATTAATATAACTGCAGTATCTATAAATTTAGTCACAATCAGTAGAGTCGAAGATTTCGTCTGCATCTGTTCCTTGGTGAGAATCACCGTGCTTCGAATTTGACATCATATTTCTAATGTCGACATGTATCGTACTCCATTGTTTAAAATAGTTTATGAAAAAATACAGGGCGTATCCTTGATGATTTAAAAACTTTTTGGCGTCATGGGGAAGGATAAATGTATTAATTTGAGGTAAGTAACCCTATTACAGATACTCAAGTTATAAGCCACATTTTTTCCGATTTATAAGCGATATTACAGCATAAAATTTACCATTTCAAAGACCATATAGCACATGGTCGCTGTGTGGTAGTTATCTGGTTGGAGAACGAAATCTACTAGCTTAGAATCACGCTAACGGCTGTATTAATACAGGCTATAAACCTTGATGCCTAATCTCGCTTCGTAAACGGAAAATTGTTCCTTGAACACTCTGAGATTCGGATTACATATACCAGAGCAATAGACTGATTCCTACTGAATTGTCCAACTAATTTTAGGGAACTAGACTTATTTAGTTAAGTAAGCCGTCTTGCGATCCTTCCATCTAACGTTAATATTTGAAGAAACAGAATGAAAATAAATCAAGCGCGTACCACTGCCATGAAAAGCCAAATATCTTATTAGAAACAACAACTAATTAACGAGCTCTTCAAGATGAAACAAACCTGTTACAATTATTGGGAAGTATCACTCCAACAGACTTGGAGAGCAGGAACGAGAATATGGCATTAATCATTATATTATTGGACCTATATTATTCATAAAAGCAGTTACAGTCAATAAATTAATTAATTTTGTTATTCATTCCACAACCAATTTTAAAGAGAAAATCATTTCCAATAATCACACAAAATTACGTACTAGGTGCTTCAGTTAGCTCAATTATTTTCAGAATAACATCTGTGTTTCTTTGGAAGTCTGTGTGCGGAAATACTACAGACACGAAGCTCTCTACATAACCGTCACAAAATCAGATTATCCTCTTAGTCCCTCTATTTTGTGACATTTTAAATCTTATCCTTGATTTCGATCCGATTAGTTCTCACGCAACATGCGTTCAGTAAAGATGTGTTTATGTTTTCCTGGCATTTAATATATTAGTACAATGGAAACGATAAATATATTGAGTAAATGTGCCTAATGTGATGTTCATAGAGATTTAATGAAATTTCCTGCACCGCAGCGTTTCATGAATCTAGGAGAAAACGTGAGACCCTAACATTTTGTTCCACACTAATACCGAGTTCCTAAAAGAGTAAAGTAAGGTAAAATTGAAAAATTAAGAAAGCGACTACAAATCTAATAACATTCTACTAGCATATATAACGCGTAGACCATAGTTGAACACTTTTTTCATGTGTAGCGATGTTGCCTTCTCGTATTTCGTACTCTGGATTTAATTATTTTTAATCTATTATATGCAGCTGTCTTGCGTACATTATGTTCGACGTACACTGTAATTAACTTAGTATAACAGAAAGTGATATTTATCTCACAAAATGCAGAAATTGTTCTGATAATAATTTTAACAATTTGCTATTTGTTTCTGCATTCATTTTTAACTGTAACATGCTAGTATTGTGGAATATTTCTTTATTTCGACATACTAGCGAAATCTGTATCCCTTTATATTGTTCAAACACTCTAATATTTTTGTTCCAGTTTGTATCACAGCCCCTCACCTTTAGCTACCACCATAACTCTTCTTGGAGAGTGTGGGTGAAAGATAATGCTCTGCCCTCGAATTCGGGAGGACGCAGGTTCGAATCCTAGTCCAGATTTGGGGTTTCCATGATTTCCCGAAATCACTCCAGGCAAATGCCGGAATGGTTACCTAAAAACAAAAAAAGCCATTTCTTGCCACCAGTCCTTTCTATGCTCCAATGACATCAACGTCGAAATTCGTAAAGCCATAAGGAAAAAAAACCCGCAGTCAATGGTCACTTGACCGTCCGATTGTTGCCGAAACATTGTGCAAACTGCAGATATAACATTACTGCCGAAACACATTGACTTTTCCCTATGACGGGGCATCATGGTGACAGTCAAAAGATCATGATTCCATTAGTTCGTTATCTGTCGATCATTTATAAAATTAATCTTTTTATTCAGCATTCCTAAAGTTAAGGGTGCCCAACAACGGCGAATTAAGTTAACTCCTACCTACGCGTCTGAGGCATCATTTCCTATGTTAAAGATAGTGTCTTTGTTTTTTTTTAAAATGCTTATCTGATTACAATTTTTTAATCAGTTTCTAATTGGTAACACTTTCGCACCTTAAAGAACTAAATTATCGTAATACTTCTGCTGCATCTAATCGAAATCTGTCATACATTTTACCCTTATTCATTCATCTCTGTTGAACTGCATGTAATTTGATTTCGCTTTTGTGTTTTTTATTACAAAATTCCTCTCCTACCGTCTTGTTTTAACTTTAGGATATTTGTGACTGTTTTATACTATTCAGGTGAATCTGCAACACCGTTATTAGTAATGGCATGCCGATTCTTTGTTATCCAATCTTCTTCTCTAACCTGTTAATTCATTACTTTAAAACCGCAAACTAAAGCTTTGTTTAATTCAGTTTTTATCTTATGAATGTCTATAGTGAGTCCTGTTGCACAATGATCTTAGGTAAACAATAAGGTATCACCCACAGTATGCGACCCCAACCAGCAGTTGCAGGTGGTTGTGTAGTTGCCACAGCTTCGCGTGTGACGCACACTTAGCGACCCGAGGCGCTGATCGTAGTATGGCGTGACCCGCGAAACTACCGCCTTCATTTATGGCTGTGGGTGACGAATTATTTTTTATCTGCGGTTAGGACTGCAGTGCGGCGATTTGACAAGCACTCTCTGTGCTACGACTCTGTAGACGGCACATTTATTAACAAGCTGCGATCGTGACAAACGGGGCAGTCACACCACTGAGTTAATGAAATACTTCGTACCAGATTGCCATTCAGTCACTACTGGTATATTGTGTACAGTTATTATCGATTAAAGTACGACTCTGACTCTGACAGGTGATACGTACGTACGCATCCTGGCTGATCACCTGCATCCATTCATGTCCATTGTGCAATTCGACGGACTTGGGCAATTCCAAAAGGACAATGCGACACCCCACACGTCCAGAATTGCTATAAAGTGGATCCAGGAACACTCTTCTGAGTTTAAACATCTCCGCTGGCCACCAAACTCCCCATACATGAACATTATTCAGCATATCTGGGATGCCTTACAACGTGCCGTTCAGAAGAGATCTCCACTACCTCGTACTCTAAGTACGGATTTATGGACAGCGCTGCAGGATGCATGGTGTCAATTCGCTCCAGCACTACTTCAGACATTAGTCGAGTCCATACCACTTCGTGTTGCGGCACTTCTGCGTGCTTGCGGGAGCCCTACACGATATTAGGCAGGTGTGCCAATTTTTTTTTTTTTTTTTTTTTTTTTTTTTTTTTTTTTTTTTTTTGGCTCTTCAGTGTAATTAACGGTTTTTACTATTGGTGTATCAAACATAATACTCGATCATGTTGGTGACTTTGTCGAGTGCAGGAGTTGTTATGCATATTGTCTTGCTACAATAATCCTGTATTGTCGAAGGTAACTGGCAAGTCATGGAGTTATTCAGATGGCAGTTACACCGTGGAAGAAACGAATAAATATGCCATGCATTGTCGGGGCTTTCATTTGTACTCTCGTGAGTCTTGTGAAACGATTCCTGACGTGGTTATGAGCGCACGACATAAATTAACCGACTCTGAACGGAGAATGGTAATTGGTGATAGACTCAGAGGCATTCTATATGTCCGTGAATTCAAATTTCCAAAATCCTTAGTGCCGGGAGTGTGTCGTTAATATGTCGTTTCCGGCATTACCTCCCGCCATGAACAATGAAATGGCCAACCACGTACTGTCAATTTTGACAGACAGGCAGCACCGCATCAAAGAATAGCGACAAAAATTTGTTGAGCGTACTACAGATGTGTCCGTGAAGACGGTGCAGCGAAATTTGGCGTTGATGGGATATGGCAGCAGAAGACCGATGCTAACAAAACAACATCGACTAATCTCGTAAACATATCGATTGGACTCTAGTTGACTGGAAAAAGGATGTGTGGTCAGAAAAGTCATGGTTCCAGCTGGTTAGGGCTGATGGTAGAGTTCCAGTGTGGGGCAGACCCAATGTGGCCAAGGTCCTCGTTTATAAGGAAGACACTGTGCAAGCTGGTGGTGGCTTCTCCTGGCATTGGCTGTGTTTGAATGCCATGAACTGGGACCTCTGGTCAAACTTAACCGACGATTGATTGGAAATGGTTATTTACATCTACTTGAACATTGATTGTAGCCATTCACAATCTTTATGTTCCAAAACAATGATGGATTTTCCCATGACGTACAATTAATCATGTCATCGGGCCTAATTCGTTCACATTTGGTTTGGGGAACAATTACAGCGAATGGTTTGGTTACCTAGATCGCCAGACATGAATTCAGTCAAACTTACCTGGAATACGATCGGTACAACGTCCTGCACCAACATTTCGTAATTACGAATGACCGGAGTGGAAGGATGGCTGAATATTTCTTCAGGAGTCTTCCGATTACTTGTTGAGTCAGTGCCACCGACTCTGGCTGCGAAGCAGATTTTGGTATTACTTTTATTCCGAAATTACTCCAGGTGAATGCCCGGATGGTTCCTTCAAAAAATCAATTGTGAATTATTTCTCATTCACCAGGAATAACATTCCGAAATAAGTTTCCATTAGTATTCCTTATATTTTTCTTAAGGAATTTTATCTTTGGAGCTCCTTTAGTATTCATTTACTTGTTACAATAAATTTAGACTAGATTAAAAAACTTAATATAAATTATTTAGTTACAAACTCTATGTATATTTTCTTTATTAGCAGCAACTTTTGTATTGTTTTAAATTGACTAGTCTGAATTCTCACTTCAGACTTGCAAATTTATTTATTAATAAAGCACTAAAATAGAAATTAAAATTACACCCATTTCAACTAAACAATACAATTTGGAAACCTACTAAAGTTCTAAGCAACAACTAGCATCTAGCATTCAAAGAAATGATGGAAAGTAAATAAATAAAAAAAATAATCGTATAGAAACTATTAAAATTCGTTATGGAGTATCAGCTGAATGATTGTTAACGATTTAGAACCGTTCCATATAGAGACAAATTGTTTTAAGCAAGAAGTTTGATGTGGTTGTATTTTAGTTTTTGAACTAAAATATTATGTAATTGACCAGATGGTAACAATATTCTGAATAAAATACATAACTGACGGGAATAAAATTGTATTTTCTCAACGAAAGAAATATTTCAATTACCAGAAACAAATTTTGTTTCCCTTTTTTTATTCTATATGAAATAGAAAAATTATATGAATTCTAATTAACTAAATTTACCAAAAGATAAAATTCTTATCACTGATTTGGTGACTGTTTTCTTACATATTTCACCGAGTTGTTATGTCTGCAGTAATATTTTATGACATTAAATCTTTTTATTTCATAAGTACTTCATTGTTCGTCAATATAGAGATCATTAGAAACGAGGTAGGCATGGAACGAGAAGGAAATTGTAATGGCCATTTGATGGAATCATTCTGTCATTCGGCTAGAATTATTTCTGCAAACCATGGATACCGAAAATTGGATGGATAGACCGGAAATCCAATCCGCTCCATCCCGAATGCCAGGTCCGAATGCTTACCCAGTCAGCCGAGGGGCTCGGGTTTTGATAAATAAACAATGATAACGAAACAAACTTTGTACTAAGTTTGGTGGATAAGCGGTAACACTCGGGCCTGGCATTCGGGAGGACGTGGTTCAAACCTCCATCCAGCGATCCAGGTTTAATTTTTCCAAGATTTCCCGAAATGACTCCAGGAAAAGCTGAGATAGTTCCTTAGAAAAGCTGTGGGTGTATTCCTTCCCGCATCGCCGAGCCATAAAGAAGTCCAAAATATCTGCGATGTTTCTGCAGTGAAGTAAGCAGGTTATATTATTTTTGGAGTTGATTTTCACGTGTATTTTACTTGATCGTTGATTAAACTTTATCTGTTAAAGAAAAAAAGTGTATTGAAAGAGATATAATGAAAATGGGAAAAATTGCAAGAGACGGGGACGGAGGGTTTCTGATCATTAGGAATCTTGGTGTTGGCTGTGTAGTAAATTTTATAGAGTAAGATACAGGTTATCAAAGAAACATTTCATTAAAAAACGATGAAAAAAACTACTTGTTTGGGATAAAAAATTGTTACATTTGAATTTAAATTAATTGTGATTTTAAAATTAATAATCACGATGGGATACTTTATTGCATTTTTCAAAATCTAAGTTTGAAATTTCATAATTTATCATTGATAACAATAAAACAAGACTTGATGAAACCTTTACATTCATGGTCGGAAATTCTTCTATTTAACACATGTGAATTTTAAATAGATGTGGCACCATCTCAACTAACATTTTAACATATCAAATTACTAAGAACACTGAGAAAACTCATTATGAATGCAGGTCTCAGTTTCAGTTTCGACTGAAACAGAAGAGTAATGCAGTTTAAATGTTTCTCAACAGTATTTAGAGTGATTTGCAGCCAATCAGCGCCACAGTTGCTTTTATTCACTTACACGTCATTATTCCACAAACGTAACAACATAGGAAGATGGCATCGCCTTCCAAAACCACCTATCACGACTCGCTCCTGCTTTCCGCAACTCCATGACAAGCGAGCCAACTACTTAACTCCCGTCGCCGCTTCTCTCTCCAGAAGTCTGGCCTCGGCTTTCAGTTTCTTTTTTTTATTATTATTATTTATTAATCTTAGCTTTCGGTCTATCGACCATAGATCCCGCTTCAAATATTGCATTGGTTTTTACACTTGCTGTTCGACCTTTTTAAGTAATTTAATTAAGCCTTATTTCACAATGGATTATAAAATCAATCAGTGATACAATATTAGTATAATGAGATGACAATTACAGTTCCATAACTTTTCTTGCCAAATAAAATTTGTAAATCCTATAGAATAACATGTTAACTCTGGTTGAAGTACGAGTGTTGTGCACAATAATATTTAATATAGTAACACTTGACTTTTATGATTAATTCTTAACAGCTAATGTACAGGATCCATCGTTAAATTTAGTACAATTACAAGTAAACTGAAAATAATAATAATAATAATATATATATATATATATATATATATATATATATATATATGTACATATGTACACACATATACACATAGATACACATATTCATAGACACATACATATATATACACATACGCACATACACTTAAATAAAAATCTATTATTATTATAAATGCTTTCTTTAAAAGGAGATATCTGTCTCTCTTAAATTACGAGCTATCGCTCCGTACACATCGAGTCTTCCCTCTCTCAACAGGATATCTACCGATGTTGGAAGTGGGATTTTGAGCTTGACCAGGCTGTTGTATAATTTGTTTTGTAGGGTCCGATAGAGGGTGCATGCTAGTATGATATGATTGATATCTGCTGTTTCTTCTTGTCTGCCTGGCAAAAAGGTGACTGTATGACGCCGATTTTGTGAAGGTGTTTTGGATAGCAACCGTGTCCAAGTCTCATGCGTATTATGGATCTTTTGAATCTTTTGCCCAATTTAGAGTCTTCAAACCATAGTTTAGAAGGTATATGGGGTTGGATTGATGAATAAAACTTTCCTTTGTTTGTTTGTGTTGAAGTCCATAATTCTGACCATTTGTGGAAAAACTCTTTCCTAGTGATTGTTACAATGTCTGCGTGCGGCAGCCGCGTATTTTGTTGCTCTCCGTCCGTAGTACTTTTTTTGGCCAGTTGATCTACATTTTCGTTATGCTGTATCGCCGCGTGTCCCTTGATCCATAGTAAGTGCACTTCCTTTCCCTCAACGGTAGCTGAGTACATAAATTTAGTATGTCGAATAAGATCTTGTTCATTCCGTTGATTCTTTTCATATTTTCCAACATCTGACAAACGGTTTTCGCGTATGATAATATCAGTATTTTATTGAAGCGTTCGGAGCCGTATTTCATGGCCTCTCTAATTTCCATGGCTTCTGCGGCATATACTGTGGTCTCTGATGACTGGCGAACTTTCTGAGACTCTTGAGTGAGTGGGCAGAAGAAAGCATAGCTGACCCCATTTGTTGTTTTCGAACAATCAGTATAGATTTGTACGTGTTCTGGCCACGTTAAGGCCAAAAAACTCTCTATCTTGCTGTTTGCCTTGTTACTCCTTGTAATCCAGTTTGGTAAATAAAATATATTGGGCTTT
Source organism: Vandiemenella viatica (assembly GCA_031002005.1). NCBI lineage: Eukaryota > Metazoa > Arthropoda > Insecta > Orthoptera > Morabidae > Vandiemenella > Vandiemenella viatica. The sequence goes on along the minus strand of CM061920.1, from coordinate 224,068,840 downwards.
TATCTAAAGATGTCGTACTGGTATGAGAAGAGAGGTAGCATGGTATCTTGAATTACTAACAGAATCACATGTTTAGTTGGATGTATCTGAGAGCCAGCAAGGGAGTTCTGGGGCCGAGAGCAGTATCTCTCCTGTTATTCGTTGCTGTGTATTCGCAAGCCTTCTGGATCACCGGGTGATTAGTAATGGTAGCACGCCAGGTTAGAAACACGCTATACAGTAATCGTCGACGTAATTCCAGGGGCATTTCTTTCGCCTCGACTAATAGGGCGTTTGTTGGTGTAGATTTCATCGCTCCGATGCACAATCTGATGGCCTGGTACTGCACTATGTCCAATTTACGGAGGATGTACCTTGGGGCATTCCCATAGCATGAGCTACCGTAATCCAGGATGGGGCGGATTAGTGATGTATACAAGGTAAGCAAGATAGCAGGGTCAGTTAAAGATCGCATTGTATTTAAGTAGCGTTCTATTTTAGCTGATATGTAGTCAATGTGCCCCTATCCAGCTGGAGTCCTAGGTGTCTGATCTCTGTTCTAATAGGAAAGGTATAAGGGCCCAGATGTATCTGCGTCCCTAGATAAATGTTCTGTTTCCGAAAGAAAACGACAACTGACGATTTCGATGGTGAGATCGTTAGGCCCTTACGATGATTCCATTCGTTTAGTTTCATAGCAGCGTCGTTCAGTCTCCTGTTTAGTATTCCTGTTTAGGTTATTGCAAAATTCCCTTCAGCGAGCTTTTTTCCTTACCCTCAGCAATCTTTTGGTTTCGGCATCTATTTTCTTATAATTTAAGTATTTTTCCCAAGTACAGCCCTGTTTGTATGTTAAGAAGGCTAGTTTCCGTTTGGCTACTATTCATGAGCATTCCGCGTCCCACCAAGGTATCGGGGTTCTATTTTCTTTTGACAATTGTTTCCGCCTGGGAATCGATATTTCTGCTGCTTCATTTATAATAGAGATGAATGTCTGATATTGCTGTATGATTGATTTGTTGCCCTGGACTCGTGCAATGTTAGATTCGATTGACTGAGAATACAAGATCCTTTTCGCCTTACGAAAGTTCCATTTTGTCGCCGGTTGCAGTTTCTGCCACAAGTTTAATATTTCGTCGTTACGATAATGGGGAAGTGGGCTGATCCCGAGGACTGTTGAACAGTTTTCCATAGAAATTCAGCTGCGATAGAGGGGGAGCAAAGTGTAATTCAATTGCAGATGATCGTCGGCCAGGCTTAGGCACTAAAGTTGGAGCGCCGTCATTAAGTACGAAAAGGTTGAATTCGTCTATGATTTCAACCATGGTGTTCCCGAATGTATCAGTTCGTTCGCAACCCCGTGACATGTGATGGACATTGAAGTCGCCACAAATTAAACAGGGTTCCTCAATTTGTTGTAGAAGATGGCGCTACTCGCCAATATTGATTTTTGTTTTAGGGGAACATACACAGAGACAATAGATAGGTTTAGGTTCTGAATCCGTACTCTGGCTGCAATAACTCCAAATGATTCAATGCGCGTGTGATCTATGTGAGTTACTGCAAAAGGGATGCCTGTTTGTATTAGTATGGCAACTCCACCTTTACCATCATCCCTATCTTTGAGCACTAAATGGTATCCTTTAAATGAGAGGGGTGTGCCCGGTTTTAGCCACGTTTCTGCTATGGTAGCGATAGAAATGTTATTAACCCCTAATTCTCGCTGAAATTGTTCCCTATTTGCTCTGATTGAACGAGTGTTCCATTGTAATAACTTAATTTCCTCCATCTTTTAATATATTTGACAGCAATCCTAAAATTATTCTTGGGTTAAATGTATCTGCTGTTGGTGACTTAGCTTCTTGGATCAGGAGCATAATTAAATTAAATATTTTTTCTAACAAGGCTCCGTTTATGGTATAAGGTATCTCAGTAGGCTGATTGAAGGCATTTGGTCGTTGAGATTCTATGTGCTTTATGTTGTGAGTGATTTGATCGTTCTCCCAGGCCAAGGTGGAGCTACGAGGGGTTTCCATCGGACTGACTGGGCTCGATGGATGATGGTTACTCGTGATAATAGGAGACATCGGACATTTGTATGTAAACATATGTTGTCTTAGATTTGAAGATGGGTTTTCTTTAGTAAAACGAGAGCTTTTAGTCCAGGCATACCTATTGCTGAGGTTTTGTTCAATGTTTTGCTGAGGAGAGCTTGAAGATTCGGGTTGCATAGAGAAAATACTCTCTGTTGGTGTAAATAGAGATCTAGGAGGTTCGGCAGCAGTATTTTCATAGCTGTGTGACAATGAGCGCTCAAGCATACTAGAGATATTTACTAATGTTTGTATGGAGCCCCCACTGGAAGCTGATGTTGCCTGTGCAACTTGGTGTGCCTCATCTGAGGGCGGTGGTTGTTGTGGTGCTATGGTCAGATGTTGCGTCTGTAGTATTGGCTGTTGTGGCAGTGCCTGCAGTAGAGGTAACATTGGCTGTTGTGTTGAGTATAGAGTAGGCAGACAGTGCTGCAGTCGTGCTGATAGAGGTGGAAATTCCGTGTGACTACTTAATTCGGGTGTAGAAGATGCCACCTGAGCGTAGCCAAGAAATTGTTGTTCTCTGCCAGGAAAAGTAGCGTTTGTTCTGAATGCGATGGCTTGTTTTGCTTCCCGGTGTTTGAGATATACTGGGCAATTCCTGTCTGTGGCATGATGCTGGCCACGACAGAGGGCGCAGCATACAGTTGAGAGATTATTACAGTTGACCGCCAAGTGGGAACCAGCACATCTACTGCATCGTGGCTCAGGAGATTTACATTGGCCTTGACGGTGGCCCAGCCGTAAGCAAACGGCACACTGGATAACAGGGGAAACGTATGGTTCCACAGCACATCGGGTTCCGAGTATCGTTACATGGGTTGGTAGTCTCTGAGATCGGAAGGATACCAAACAGACGGGTATGGGTATTACAAGATCTTGGTTCCACTGGCTCCTTTTGGTGAAGCGTTTAATACGAACCACTGGGAAAGGGGCAACTATTTCTTGTACAAGTTCTTCCTCACTCAGGGAGGTGTCCACATTCCTTATAATTCCCTGTTTGTGGATCAAGAAGTTAGGAATGTATACTTCTAAGTTTTTTGATTTGAAGATTTCTAATTCTACTATTGAATTGGCGACACCTGCAGTGCTAGTTTCAATTCTAATACGGTTTTTCCCCATGGAGATGATGTTGATAATGTCCCTTTTTTTGGTTTTATTATGCTGGAATATTAATTTACCTATAGCCATTGGGTGCAAGTTGCCGATATTCCTATCCAGGCTCTCTACGAAAATATAGTACGGACCACTGTCTGTAGGGTTGTATCTATTGTCTTTGCTTCTGTAAGTTGGAGCTATCGAATCAGGCTCCGTGTTTTTAGGACTGGGTTTGTCTAGTCCCGTGGCTGGGGGTAGTTTAACCTCGATGGACCTTGTATCGAGCATATCTACTTCTTCCGTCTGTTCTGTTAGTTGTGGGACTACCTTGGTCTGCCCCATTTCTGGTCTCTGCTCACATCTGCGTTTCACTGGCTGGTTCGACTCACCCGTGATTGTAGGATTGTCGCCTCTCCGAGCCGTGTGGTGTATGGCTGCGCCTGGAGGAAAGTGCAGGTCCTGTGGCGGAACCCCTCCTGGCCTAGTTTCCATCTCCTGAAACTGCACGGCTGCTGTTGACAATGATGCTTTTGCTGTTGCTGTTGATGCTGCTGCTGCTGTTGTTGTTGCTGTTGCTGCTGCTGTTGATGCTGCTGCTGCTGCTGTTGTTGCTGCTGCTGGTGCTGATGTTGTTGCTGCTGTTGCTGTAGATGTTGGGGTTGTTGGTAGCGTTGCTGCTCTTCTTCTGAAGCGTGAGAAGTAACTAGTTGCTCACTTGCTAAGATTACTGCTTGAGGGTGTGGTATATCAGTGGTGGTATAGTTCACTGATTGTGAGACTGGAATTTGGATGTTTGTGTAACACGTTTCTAAAGCCGTCTTTATAGTCTTTCCCGTATCCGGCTGGTCAGCCATCGTTTAGTTGTACCATGAAATACTAATTATATCACTCGGATGGTTCAGACTGAATGAATTGCAAAATAATATAAACACTCTCGCGAACTCGCAAACTTCCGTACGAGCTGGTCGCGCACACGGTGAGACAGGCCGATACACAACCTTCTCGGTCGGCTGCTAGGAGAATACTGTCGGCTTTCAGTTGGTTTGCGGGAAAAGTTACAGGAAAACAACAATCTTAGAAGCTTCCGCACGTTCGTGGAAGTATACAAAGCAATCTGTGGCGGCATTCACTTCCAAAAACCCTTTTCTTGCTTGTAAACAGTTGCCAAGCATTTTCTAAGAAGCTTTCTTTTCTTCAGAAACTGCTGTCCCACAACAATACACCCCACTGCGTGAATCCTCTTAACAGCGTGGTGTGACCTCGTCTTTTGTTTGGCCTCTGGTCAACGAATCCGGCAACTTGTATCCCTGTTCCCAGAATTCGCTTCGCCCGCCCCCCACTCCCCACCCCCATACACACACACCACAAAAAAAGCTAACACATCGCTGTGCCAACACCACACACGCAAAAAATTGCTTCCACGGCTTCTGTGGCTACGCGGCTAGTTCTGTTATATCCTGAAAATTTCACGATTTGAAGTTCTTTAATTGTGATCATTTCTTTATGACTGGCATACATTCTTGGCGAAATCTTTGGTGATGCATTTCTGCCATACTGTTAATTAAGAGGAGCTTTTAGTAAAGAATAAACCAAATGAATATTCTAGTTTAATTAAGAAATGGTAGCCAAATCTTTGTGTCATTAGTACCGTTTTAGGATGAACACATTTTCACGAGATCCAAATGCTCTTTTGCGTCACAGGCGAATCTATCGGAAATAATGGCAAAGATGTAGGTATTTGCTAGTATATGAACGTCATAATTCCATAAATTGAACAACGATCAGCGATAGCAGAGAGGTTCCACCAGCTGCGTGAATAATCGTAGAATCATGCGAACATATTGTTCCTTCATCGTGTGTAATAAGTGAGTGGCCCACTCTAACAACCGTGCAACAAAGTGAATAATCCCAGTGTCATGCGAACATATTGTTCGTTCATCTTGTGAAATAAGTGAGTGGCCCACTCTAACAAATGGGCAACAAAGTGAATAATCTCAGCGTCATGCGAACATATTGTTCGTTCATCGTGTATAATAAGTGAGTGGCCCACTCTAACAACCGGGCAACAAAGTGAATAATCTCAGAGTCATGCGAACATATTGTCGTTCATCTTGTGAAATAAGTGAGTGGCCCACTCTAACAACCGGGCAACAAAGTGAATAATCTCAGAGTCATGCGCACATATTGTTCGTTCATCTTGTGAAATAAGTGAGTGGCCCACTCTAACAACCGGGCAACAAAGTGAATAATCCCAGAGTCATGCGAACATATTGTTCGTTCATCTTGTGAAATAAGTGAGTGGCCCACTCTAACAACCGGGCAACAAAGTGAATAATCTCAGAGTCACGTGAACATATTGTTCATTCATCGTGTGTAATAAGTGAGTGGGCCACTCTAACAACCGGGCAACAAAGTGAATAATCTCAGAGTCATGCGAACATATTGTTCGTTCATCGTTTGTAATAAGTGAGTGGCCCACTCTAACAACCGGGCAACAAAGTGAATAATCTCAGAGTCATGCGAACATATTGTTCATTCATCGTGTGTAATAAGTGAGTGGCACACTCTAACAACCGGGCAACAAAGTTAATAATCTCAGAGTCATGCGGACATATTGTTCGTTCATCGTGTGTAATAAGTGAGTGGCCCACTCTAACAACCGGGCAACAAAGTGAATGATCTCAGAGTCATGCGAACATATTGTTCGTTCATCGTTTGTAATAAGTGAGTGGCCCACTCTAACAACCGGGCAACAAAGTGAATAATCTCAGAGTCATGCGAACATATTGTTCGTTCATCTTGTGAAATAAGTGAGTGGCCCTCTCTAACAACCTGGCAACAAAGCTTTCTTCTGGAACCGGACACATGCTGCATACAAGAATAGTGGCTACGAGTAGACAGTAAGATGAAACCACAGGGGATTTCAGAGCATCTCACACTGACAGAGCATTACACCAAAGAGTGAATCTAACCCAGATGTGAAGTATAAGATCTACCATAGCGGATTATATTGATTGGTAAATCGGGCTGACGAGTTCGCCGGCAAACATTCTGTTGAAGCTCTTTAAAGTAGCCCCAGAGTTCACAGACCCAGTGATTTTATAGCAAGTGGATGGTCCACAGCCGACCTTGCACCAGCGATAATTAATTCATCATCGTCAGCGGCGTACTGCCTGGTCTTAGCGAACACAGCACGATCTGTGCGAATTGCCGGGGTTGGACAGCAGCCCAGCTCTTTGTGCTTCCAGCCACCTGTTTTGGTGGTGACGTAATTACAGGGCCCCACTGCTAATTACCGAGTAATGGGCCTGCGAGGTCCTACGGTGCGCCTTTCTTACTGCAGCCGAGCCCACAAGCACAAAAGGAAGAGCGGCCGCCGCATCAGAGAGAAAGCTATTTTTGGGTCGGACATGTGCTAACACTGACAATACTAATAGCTCATTTTAGGAACGAAACGATTGCAGTGTCTGCTATCCTCGATATCCATTCGCACCAGCGCAGTAGAAAACACTTTTTTGCTGTGTCACATCTAACCAAATAATATATTTCACAAATATTCACAATCGACAGATTCAAAAATTTTACACTTACAGTTTTTAAACCAGAATTTCGTTTGGCATTATATTAAAAAAAAAAAAAAAAATGAAGAACTAGAGACAAAAGGAAGGAATATTAAAATTGGTTCTCAGTCCATAGGATATTGAAATCAATAAAAGAAAAGAAGTAAAAAAATAATTATACTAGGAAACTGAGAAATTTTTGTCTGCTTTCAGTTAAACAAGGATTGTTTTACACTGCAGCTGGAGGGAACTAATGCAGTTACACTAGCAAACTAAAATTTGATAATTTTTATAAAATTACCGCAACTGAAATTAACTGCACGCTCAAGTAATTATAAGAATAGAATAAATCAGTTTTAAAAAGGTAGATATGATGGGATTGTCTTATCTAAAGAAATGATCGTTTTTTGAAGCGGTATTATAAAAATGGGGAAAAACCATGAAACATTAGAAAGGAAAAAAAATGGTTTTAAATGGTTGTAGATTGCAAACATTAAAAATAACAAGAACAAATGTACCAAGTGCATTACATTTGGATGAAAGTGGGAAGTACAATAAAATATGGCTACACCGTAACGATAATACCCTTTGCATTTATCGCTTTATTGCAGCAGTGTGTATATCTACCTATTCTTACAACATAGAATAAATATAGAATGATGTATATTACAGGTTAAAAAAAAAAGCTATCTTCGTCTACATTTAATCTGTAGTTAAGGAAGGTGAGCGTAGCAGAGAGTACTTTCACAAAATAACATCCTTTCATTGAATTATAATGCTTCACAACACGAAAAGGGAAATAACATCCTTTCATTGAATTATAACACAACTGACCCGAGAAGAGAAATAATAAATCTGAAATTATATCATTTCACTGATCCTATAAGTAACGTTACTACATTTCAGATGCTTTTTTAGAACTATTTGATCGTAGTCAGAAATTAATGCATATCGCGACTGTTTAGTCACTAAGTATGTGTGTATATTAGGTTTTCTATCCTTCACATTACCTCACACGGTGTACTTTTCGTTCTTCTTTTAATTTGAAGGAGGAGGTAGCTAACATCCTCTGGTCAGTATGAAAGATTTTAACCTACAGGAGAAAAATGAGTGTCTGCAAACCTTGCAAGTTTTATGCTAAATGATTTTCTGTTTTGTACGTGCGAGTTGAAAGTTGTAGGCCTCCAATATTCCTAGAAGATTACGAAATATTTAATAAGAATCATTATAAGCATGAACATCCTTCAGATATTAACTCTGTTTGAATACCGAAGCTGAATTGCAGCAAAGAACGTCATCATGTACATATTTTTAATTTTAATTCCTTATGTTTTCATCAGTTACCAAAAGTTAATCGAACGTGTTGGTGTGAACGGTTAACGTTCTGACCTCGTTTTCGGGAGGACAACGGTTCGAATCCCTGTCCGGGCATCCAGATTTGCGTTTTCAATGGTTTTCCTAAATCACTGCAGGTGAATGGCGGGATGCTTCCTTCAAAAGGCGATGGCCGAATTGCATTCCGTTCCTTGTCCCCAGTCCCATCCCGCGTCCAATGACATCGACGTCGACGAGGCGTAAAGCCATAAATAAAGAAGCAAAGTAGGTTGTTGTTTTCAGAATATCCAAAAGTTATTTTAACGTGGTAATATTTTTTCTTCTTGAGTACATATTAGTGATGTGCTGGATCGTTAAAAATGTATATCCGCGGATACAGATACAGATCATTAGTGTCTAGATCCGCGAATACGGATACATATCTCAACCGACAGTGAAAAAGTAGTCAACTTCGATCCTATTAACGACGAAAATCTAGCATACGCGACGTGTTTTGACCTTGCACTGTGTGTGTTTATGTATATATTTTAATGTGCTTGTGTTATTTTGGAAGTTGTAAGTTAAATTAAAATAAAACAATTTCTACAAAAAAAGAATAGTAATGTAATAAGGAAATATTTTGCGATAGTAAATGACGAATCTGCTAACTACAAATTTTGTGAACGAATGTATTGACATAAAGGTATAACTTCGTTTAAAAAATCATTTTCAGACGAAACACCCACAAAAATGTTAGTTAATCTTAAAGAAGACTCCGCTAAGAAGATAGCCGGTTGAAAACATTCAGTAGGGAACGTGTTTAAAAACGGTGAAAAGAGAATTAGAAAAACATTTTAACGAATACATAGAAATAGTCAAAATGTGGATCATTGCAAAATAAAAATTAACTATTTAATTGCAGAAATGATAGCTTTATTTGACCTTACTATTTCAATACGTTGAAGATTTTGGGTTCCGACGATTGATGGATCATATTGCAGGAAATATGTTCTAAAAGGCAGGAAATATTTTACATAATTTATTTACAGCGAACTTTACGATCGAAAATAAAGAACGATTTTGAGAAAGTTTCCTTTACATCATATTTCTGGTAGACTTTTTGGCCAGGTGTTTCATTGTTATCCTTAACAAAAATATTTTATAAGAAAAAATATCGCTTTAAAAGCGGAGATTTCGGCAATATTTAAAAGTTTGTTTGAAGAGTAGGGAATCCCAAACAGAATGTGCACTTTATGGTAAGAAATGGGGGATCCAACATGAAGCGTGCCTGCACTTTATCTGACGTAGATAATATTGAGTGTACAGCACATTAGCTGCATCTGGTTGTTAAAAAAGTTGTTAGCAATAATAGTAAAAAATTTGGAGGTCTAAGACACATGGGTCGTAAATATTTATCCTCACCTGCAACAAGCGTTCCAAGTGAACAGTTTTCAGTGCAGCTGGAATTATTTACCATCCTTATTGTAATAGACTTTCAAAGCTGTCAAGTTAATGTTTTTGAAGTTCAATTTACCAAACTTAATTTTAAATAACATTTTTTTAAGTTTCCGTAAAAGTGATTGTTTTATCTGATGTAAACCTTTAACAGTACCTTAATAACAATTTCAGCTAGCAAATCACAAAGATTAGAGGTCTGATCTCACTATACAGATAGTTAAAATAATAACTTAAAACTTACTACAGTGGTAAGTTACCAGTTATCTTTGGTAACATAGTAAAATAAATGTTTAAATAATTAATTTTTGCAATATAAATGTGCCAGATATGATATTTCAACAAATACAAAGTAATTGGAATTAAAGTTAATGGTTTTTTCATTGATAGCTATCTTTAAAATTTTATATACGTGCTTGATGAAATTTTTTACAAAACATCCGTTAAAAATCCACTAAAAAAAGTAACGGACACGGATACAGATCCTTTTTCCGCCTCGGATATCCGCGGATACGGATATCCGGCACATCACTAGTACATATGATTTCTAATTCTGTAAGCTTCTCTTTAGGTCACAGTATTCTTAACTTCGTATTCTCGACATTGCTTACATTGACCCAAACCTTTAACATTGTTGAGCAATGAAGTAAAGCCCGCTGATCCCGGCAACATAGGGGTAGTGAACCTGCTTCGCGTTGAAGGGGTCACAGCTTGGAGTCCAATCTAGGGCGTGGGTGGTTTCAACTATGTGTCGTGTCCGTCTTGTGTTGTCCTTACGGAAAAAAATAATAATGAATCTGATACGATATGTACACAATGGAAAATCACGAATACATTGGACTGGCTGTACGACTAACAAGGCAATGTGCCATTTAAAATATGTATATATTGTAGTATAACAGAGTCATCCTCCAATGAATATAGTGGCTGCGAACTACTATATTCAGATTATTTAGATTAATTATAACGATTCATTCAATGTAAATTGTATTAGGGTTATTCAATTCATACATAATTTATTTATGAAAAGTCCGGGCGGCCAAATTGTTATATATTCAGTTAATGCAAGATTGCTGTTATTAAGGAATAAACGGTGAAAATGCTAGCGGTCAGTGGAAAGTTTTAAACATTCGAATAAACGGACAACGCCGTTCACTAGCAACGCTCTGGCGGGCCGGACACAATAGCAGAGTTCGGGGAGAGGGAAAATGTGCCGTTAGACGAGACGAGGGCGTTGTATCCTCGGCCAAGATGCTACAGGGCGGAAGGTCATCTGTGCTGGGCGCTAAACAAACGGCGAATAACAGGCGCTTTGCAACTCACGTGATTTTGGCATACGCTGATTCACCAATGGAGTAACCCACGGGGTCACAATTATTAAAGCAAACCTTCTCTTTCATATCACGCGGACGCTGTACTGGAGGAGGGGAGCTTGCTTCTTCGTGGTGGCAGGAAGGACGCCATAACCGACACTTGCTGTTCGGCGGACTTACTGGCCGGATGTGGCCGAGTACACACGACACTTTCTGGCCGGACGTAGCCTAAGGCAGACTTGATACAGTGCGTACTGACTCGCTGAGGCAGACACCGTGAGATCGCTATCTGACGGTGGCACATTGTGCCGCAATCTTCAAGCAGCTGCAGCAGCACGGTAATGTGTTCCGACGCCAGGTCAAGGTACCATGGGTTTTAATAAGGCTTTAAATACCCATAAGTGACATCTGGGAATAGAATCTCAGCTTTAACTGTGGAATGTCCCTGAGCTAGCTGGCATTTCATTTTCACCCAAAACTGAACTTTAAAAGCTTCTTTTTCATTGTAACATGGTTCAAATAATGTTGTTTTCATTTTAATTAGCACCCCTAGGAATTTTTTATAATATGTTTAACTTTTGTTTGTTGGCCTGCGACGCCCTGATGTTTAATATTCACTTATGTAAATTTTGAGATATTTAAAATCCAGTTGATGTTTGCATTAACCCGGCAAATTGTTAGGTCTGGGTATTGCTTGCTTGCTTTGCATTGTTTTGTGTTTAATATTAAATTTAAATATACCCAGCAATGTAAAAGCCATAAGACCCAATAAACTTAATATTTTATTAACCTGTAATTTCACAGCATTAGAGATTCTAGCTATCCAGATTGACAAAATTAGTATTAATCTCGATATATCTAGAAGTAGTAGTTGCCCCCCCCCCCCCCAAGTAGCACCTGCTACAATAAGGAAAGCCAAATTTATGTTCCATTTCATTACCAGGCAAAAATGTATCCGGCCCAGACATGTTTATCAAATGATAATAAATTCGAGGCCCACGTAATCGGTAGCACAACCTCATGGAAATTCTGCTGTCAACTTAATCATAGCGCCCAGCTGGGTCTGAAGACAACACGTTAGCTGCAGTGAACAAAAGAACAAGAGTATTAGATTCTCACATATTTCGTTCGACGACCTTGCATGTTTTTGAATTAGTGAAAGCATTTTTCATTAGTTATAGGAGGATACTGAGTTCACGTTAGAGAAAATTTTAGTCCTCTCCTACACAATAAATACTGACGTATGTGTACGTAGTTAGTCTTAGTCGTGGATGTCGATTTTGTGATTGAAGTGTTTAACCCTGACTACCACACCACAGAAGATCGTCAATTTAAGCCACTAACTGAATTGCCTGTGGCTGCAGCTAAGGAATGCAATCTGACGATTCTCGCGTCACTTAAATGTTTATTTTTAATGATTACCTGGATCATGCATTGAAGCCACAACGACCAGCTGTGAAAAAATCTTCATCTTCTGTCTTTCATTTTTTACAGGGCCTAGTTGTCAGCTCGATAAAGTCAATATTAAGCGCCATGGGGCAACGCCCAACTGTGTAGCTCCAGTATGAAGTACCAGAAAACTTGTTTTTTTTTATCGTTATAAGCAGAACCGTCTGGTGGTTCAGTGGTCGAGGAATCTGACTGCAGATCTAAGCGTCCCGGTTCGAATACCTCCCTCCACTGGAACGCTCCGTTGTTCGGATTCCACCTTAGAATGTAGGTCTCCTATATCCGTAGAATTACCGGGTTAGATTAGGCAGATGCGGGCTGCGCTAAAAAAAAAAAAAAAAATTACCATGTATAACCACACGAGCCTTTACACTTTACTAACATAAACCGCATTGAATCAAAATCAAGGATATTTCATATTAACTTTCTTCATTACGTGAGTAAGTAATAAATCTTGTGATGTAACCTCAGTAAGTAAACCACTCAAAAATATAATGGTAATGGTCATGACCATGTTCAGAAAATATTGAAACATGGATACCAAAGTCAGGGGAAGTGTAAGATATATGACAGTGACAAACATTCTTCACTCTCCAAAAAATCAACTTTGCCATATCGATATTTGGTTGCTTCGTATCCCATACTGCTTCAAGTATTTATATGTATATTATTGTATTCTAGGGTTTTAACTTATTTAGTAACATGAGAGCACATTAAATTGTGATACTATTTGTGTTCGTAGCTTGCGTGTCCCCAATTTACGGAGGGATCAATAGTGTTACTGGCTGCCTGGCATTATGGAAAGACATTGATTAGCTAATGGAAGGCGGTCGAAGGCAATGCGTCCTAGATATGAGGTCCTAAATCACTCCTCAGAAACGAAAACTGTGTCGTAAAAGGATACAGCAATCAGTCAGTAAAGTGTGAAACGGTTTAATATTTCAGAGTAATACCTTGAGTCTTTTGAAAGATGTACCTGTGTCATGAAAAGTCTTTTATTCGATGAAATATTAAACTAGAACATGTTTAGTAATGAGTAGTAGTAGCTCGACAGAAAATAGACTTGTATAGCTATTAGTGTGAAAGATACAGATATCTGAAAGATTTTACACTTTGATCCTCGAATAATAAATGTTGCCTCGAAGGTTTTTATCGTTTATAAGACTGTTTGACAGTGACATATATTGCATATGGTGTCTCATTAGTAACCGCTATAACATTCATGTTATTGTGAAGCAGTAAAAGAATATCATATCAGCACTGAATTTATTTTAAAAGTGCATGCAACTTGGTGAACAAATGCCGGTTCATGTTTATAGGAAATGTAGTTCAAATCTAACTGTAAATGTTGAAGGTACTGCAAACATTATAATCACCATGTGTCTTTGATCTTCATAAGCAGATTTTTTTTTTTTTTAGTTCTTAGTTTCCTAGGTGCAAACTGTTGTCTGTACCGATGTTTCCTTAGCTTTTGACGGAAACTATTTAAAAATAGTATCTCAGGCTCTAGGTTTGAACCTGAGTTCATTGTTCCTCCATAGCTCCAGTATAACAGCGATTCAACCGAAGGCTAAAAAGGAATAGGAAGTTTAGCACCGATATAATAGATGATTACTTTTAAAAAAAATATCATGTCTTAATGCTAATTTTGTTTTCTGTTTTACACGAGGGGCAAATACAAAGGATTACTTCAAATAATTTTACTCTTATTAATTAAACTACATTCATTGTACTTCCACCAGTTGTTAAGATCATGGAATGCCTGAAATTCTCTGGAAATAAATAATGCTTGTTAAATAAATTTTAACACAACCACATTTACGAGTATATTAATCAGGCATTTCTGTTTAGTAGAGAGCCCATTTTAATAACTACTCCTTGGAGAAGGTATTTTATATGGCAGGTCGACTAATTTATATTTCGTTCCAAAGAGTATTTTGCCGTCAATAAATCCAACACTACATATACGTTAACACACTATTTTTATTCTTTTGGCGTGGTAATAATTCCCATCTACATGAAAACTGAATTAAAGTTATTTAGGGCGAAGAACAGCCAATGATGTGCCTGAGGTAACACTTGGTTCAATTCGCTACCAACAGAAAGGCCAACGATATGGGGTTTCTGACTGTCAGTATTTCCGCCAGTCATCCACTAATAATGGACAGCAGTAATTTTGGCTGCTTCACTATTATAATTTAGGGAGTATCTGACGTAACTATCAAAAAAC